>OMNW01013945.1:0-11940 GCA_900303245.1 Selene dorsalis
AGGGCCTAATAGGCGGGAGGGAATTGGGCTCCTCTGTCCCCGGCCTGGTCCGTCACGTTAATGGAACCGGGACCCGAACCGGGACCGGGATCGGGACCAGGATCGGGATCGGAACCGGAACCGGAACCCGAACCGGAACCGGAACCCGAACCGGGACCAGGACCGGTATCGGGACCGGGATCAGAACCGGAACCGGGACCAGATCCGGGATCCTTACAGGGACCAGAACAGAGACCGGGAACTGATATGTTCCGACGCTTCCAACGACATTTGACTTTACATGGCTTTGAACTCTGGCTAATTTCCTTTCAAAGCCTTGAAAAATGATATAAATCAAATAGTCTAGCTACACACTAATCCAAAATGGCGCCCATGAAAAAGCCCTCACTTCAGTAGTCGTGTGTTTTAATGCTGATTGTTTCACTTTGTTTCTTAAAGAATCTGAGGTGGGACATTGAATCAGGGTCATCTAGTGGGGAAAGTTACAAGTACTTCGCTCTAAGTGTAGCAGAAAGGGTGGTCCTCACTCCATCTCCACACTTACCTGGAGCTCACTAAGATGCCCATACAGGAATGTTTGTGTGTGTGTGTGTGTGTGTGTGTGTGTGTGTCTGTGTGTCTGTGTGTGAAAAAGAGAGAGCTCACATTCCGGCAGCGATACACTCCAGCAGCAGTTTCTCGTCTCGTAGCACCATTTTGGAGCTCTCAGTGCCTGACGGTGAGAGGAAGGTCGGCATGGTCTCGGCTATTTTTCGGCCTGCAAACAATGAGTAATAGTGGGGGGTCAGCATACACAAACACATTCAATCTAATCCAGCAGCACATTAGTTTATCTTTGTACCACTCACTGACTCACTTCCTAAACGTCCTCTCTGTGGGCACTGTCACATACAAACCTAACACTATTATTCTGCTCATTTCCCTGTGGCTGTGCTCCGTCTGCTCCAGTCTCTGGCTCTCTCTCTGGAGTCTGGAGGCCAAACGTTCTGTAAACCTGTCCAACACTCTCTGGCTTTTCTCACAGGAAGTCATTAAGAGATGCAGAAACAAAAGCAGGGTCATTGATCTTGCTTTATGTTTTCCAGAGGAGCAGAGATGGAGAGACCGGCCATTAAAAGCCTAAATAAAGCAGCTGGTACGACATGCCCAGACTCTCTGCTGTAACGAGATTATTTCAACATCAGTCTCAAGTTTGTGTGGGGTCATGGAGTTGATGCATTAGACTTCAACCCCACAAGGCTCGGTCACAGAGTTAAGCCTCGGTAGCAACAGAGACCCTTTGGACCAGACCCTTGGTTTTTATAATCCACAAATTTCACACAATGATGAAGGAGGGGTGACACAGAGCTACAAGCACATTTACTGGAGTGTTAGTTTAGCTACAGCTGGTTGAAAGAAAGAAAGAAGAACATGAACATTTGAGCAGGACATTTCCTGTCTGCCCCATTAACACTGTGGACACCAAATTCAGTCAGCGGTGAACAGCAGCCTGCAGAAAAATGTGTGGGATTAAATTAGCATTAGCCTCCTTTGTGATGCAGATCTGTGTGGGATTAAAGCATCTGTTAGCGGTTAGCTTCTCCAGAGGCCGGCAAACAGACAGCAGTGGGTGAGGAGGCTCTGTGGTTGTTAGTGAGAAGAAAAATGCATGAGGTACAAGGAAGAAACACAGAAAATAGATTGTGAGGTACACAGTCACTATAGTGGGTAGCTACAACGACACATTGAGCTCCATAGAAACGTGGCAGACAGCCTGCCGGTGACGATGAGAGGGCTCAGGATCCTGTGGAGCCTTCAACCCCCTCCCACCCACAAAAAAGACAGAGCTGTGGTCTTTGCTTCTGTGTGCTGAGAGGAGATTAGTAGCAAAGCGAGCGTGTGAGCCTGAGTGTGTGTTGGAGTGGTGGTGTGTGAGTGTCTCGACAGCTGTCCCCATCACTGCCCCACACTCCCAGAAATGGCAAACCTTATTTCCATACATATATGACTATTAATGATCGCAGCATGATTCCAGACTGAATATTCATCATGTGACCTAATCCTCCTCAGCAGGATCCTCAGTCCCTGTGGACCTCGCGCCTGGTCTGTGACAGGGCGCATCCTTACCCCTAGGGATGTATCCCATCTACCACTGCTGCATATGCTGCCACTTTAGCTGATCTGTCCCCTGCAGCTATGGGCCCATACAATTCTCCATTTGCAGTAAACCTAAAATGAGGCTAATCTTAGTGTTAATTAAAATACGTTTATTCATTCCGTGTGATCGTTTAACACTGAGCGAGGTGGAATAAACAGATTAAACTTGATGAACATGTATTTCTCCTGCGTGTGTGGACATCAGGGTCAGAGAGAAACTAATTTGCTATTCATCAAAATTCAAATGGTCCTTTTGGTGACTGCTTTGTTGTGATATCACAAAGTTACATTAGCTCTGACAGCTGGTTTTTAAGGTTTTCTGAATCCAGGTTGTGTGCATTTCTCTGTGGACTGAGGCTTTGACACTTTCAAGGGATTAATATAGAACCTAGACCTGCTTTATAATAACACTGCACATGGACATCTACCTTTGTAATGAAAGACAACCACCCATTCTCACAGATTGTGTCTCTTAAATCAGTGTCTGACATCAGTCTGAAGTCAGCAGCTTCACTGAGCCAGCAGGTTAGTGTTTCGAAGCAGACGCACAGGAAGTAGAGCTGTCCTAACAGGAAGTGACTCACCACCATGGGGGTCAGAGGCATTGTAAGATGTGTCATTATATGGCTCCTCTGAAAACACAGGCACACACAATGGACCATCAGTCCACACACAGATAAATACACAGAGCATGACGGTGGTGTTGAAGGTACATGAGCAGTCTTCACATTATATCACATTATAACAAGAGAACCACAACATTTCTGAGGCTACCTGAAAGTCGCTCATGTCATGTCATTAACTTTCCTCTAGATGGAGAAGTGGACCACAGAGTTCATATATGGTTACTGAAGGCAATGTTCAATATATAATAAACAAATTAACATACTGATATTTCAGGGCATAGACATAAGTTTGTGTGTGTGTTTGTGAGTGGTCTACTCACTGGTCTGGACTTTGAGTGTGAAGGGGTTCTTTTGCTGGATGGTGTGTGTGAAGAGGAAGCGAGCGTTGCAGCTATAGTCTGTCTGAGCATCTTGGCCAATAACATTGGAGAAGTACAGGTCTCCATTCAAACCCATGGACACTCTCTTATCCTGAGAGATTGGAATCATAACTGCAAGACATAAGGGAGGAGGACAGAGGGGGGACAATTGCATTAATTAGCAGATGTACACGTTTTACCGTATTGATTATCTATGATTCCAACCACAAACACAGTGATGATGAGCTGTATCTAAGCTGTCTGACTGAACTGTCACATCAAGTGTGAAAGGCTACGATATATAATACCATATAGAACTACATAAATGCCCCTTTAATGCCAACCACTAACTTGTAGATTGTGTAGATTCTCATATACAGCTGCTAGCTCATGTGTCCTCCTACAGTGACTACAGGCTGTAATGTTAATGTGCACTTAAATCCATACAGACGTCCAGACAGAACCTCACACACTCTGTCACTGCACAAACTGACGTGAGCCTTATGGTCGTCAAGACAATGCCCCGGGACTAATCAGCAACCGTCCAGCAGTCCTCATCATGTGTTGGCGTGTTACACTGTCTGGGCTATATGACAAGCTAATGTGGTGTGTGCTTGATCTGAGTGTATAAGACCGTGTGTGTGTTACACAGGCTGTTCACAGAGTGGGGAAATGATGCATAAGGACCATGTTGATATTCTCTGCCTACAGTTGATGAGAGTGAAGTCTGTGCTCTTATGAAAACAGATCCGGTTTTTATCAGCCTGATTTGACTTCAGTGTCTTCTACAATTTCTCTCCGTGTCTGTAAAATGGCATCTGGCCAGACATGAGGTCTGCCCTGCAGATCTATGCAGCACACACATAAAAACACACACACAGAGACACACACACACACTGGCTCAGCAGTACTGCAGCACACAGCCCTCATTGGAAAAAAGAAACAACACAGTGTGAAGGAGGGAGGTGAAGTAAAGATGCCAGGGAGGCTGAAAAAGTCATTGACTGATTTGGTGTTGAAATAAAAAAAACTTGAATCTGAAAATCTCAAATAACATGAAAATCATATATTCACACTTCAATAAAATCAATAAAATGATTAAGATCAATAAAAAAAGATATATTTTAAGATGCAGTCTCTTATCATTTTTTAAGTTTCTGCTCAGGTGGAGACAGACTGAGAGGAAATGATTTGCAAATGGTCTGAAAGACTTCTGCACTAAAGAACAACAATGGAGACAACTTCTCCACACCTGGACTGTCTGTGGTTGATGTTGATTGACTTAGAGTGATTTTGTTGACATATCAGTGCAGCTGATCAGTTTTAAGGGGCATAATTCCTCAAATTAAAGTTGTATTTACAAAATGGGTTTAAAAATCAGGTCGGAGTTAAGTAAATAACAGTCACTAGAGAAAAAAACATAATGCATTTGTATGTGTGTGTGTTAACAATGCTCACAGCTGTTCATCCAGAAGGTGAATGGGGGAGGAAGGCCTGGTGGGGGGTTGCAGGGTAGAACCAGCGAGGAACCTTCAGTCACCACGACGGGCTCCAGCACCTCCTTCGGCCACAGAGGAGCCTCTGGAGGATGGAGAGGAGGGAACAGCTGATCAGTATTGAGCTGGTCATTATTGTTCTTCACAGCTGATTGGTCAGATTGATAACAAGTGAGGTGTTTCTGCTGCTTCCAGCTCTGTGTTCAGCAAAGAAACAGACTGTTCCTGCAACACTTTTCTTTCTTTTTCCTCTCTCAGTGTACAATGTTTATAGAGATCTTCTGTGTTGTGTAGCATGTGTGGTCTTACTTGAGACTCGAAGGAGGATTTTGTTGGACAGAGCGACTCCCAGGTCATTTGTGGCAAAGCATTGGTATTCTCCTTCATAGTCCTCCGGTCGTCCTCCACTACGGAAACCGATCTCGAGGGTTCCAGAGCGTTTCCGCATCGTCACCCTGGGATCTTTCCCAATGTTGAAAAACTTGCCGTTCCTTCGCCATGAGAACCTGATACAGGGAACAAAGAGAACAAAGATCTGGCATTTGAAGGGTGAGGGCTAGTCTTCATCTGCAGTCACAGGACACACATCTGAAGCAGCTAATGCACAATTTAAATGCTATTAACTTCAAAAGTCCAAGCTGGATTTTATTCATTTGCATTGTGTTGAGCTCTCAAGGCTACCATACATATAAGAGAGGAGAACTAGTGGCATTTATTTGAAAAACATTCATTCTGTTTGTTTATAGTATTTCAAATCTCATTTGTTTGTATGGATTTGCTTCAACAATATTCCATTATGTTTTACCTTCCTGTTTCCCGACCTCACAGTCATGTCCTTGCTCCTATCTCTCACTGCTCTGCTCTACTGGGCTTCTCTCATTTCACATTAAAAGCCTCACAGCAGCTCATTTCTGGAGGCTTTTTAATTCCAAACATCTGCAGGGAAAAGCTTTATCTAAGGTAAAGTGATTGAAATTAATTAGTGAAGAAACCAGAATCACCTCCTGCTGTGCTGTCTACCTTTAACTATCATCGTATCTAATCAGTCCAGTACTTAAGAGAATGTTTTTACCAAAAAATTTGAAGAGAACCTGAAAACAATTTGTTTCTGGCTCTGACTGTCACCAGCACAGGCGGATAACACAAACACAAAGCAGGAAACACAGTACATTTGGGTTTATCATGATGGGCTCATAAATGAGGAAACAATGAAAGTGTGAGAACTGAGTGGGAGAAACCACCCACTGGGCCATCAGTGTTAATATGAACTCTTAATTGTTTCAGCAAGTGGGAAAACTTGCTCCTTTGCTTGTCATGTGGTTGTTATCTTCTCTTACCCTACTAGCACATGACAGCGATGCAAAAATCCCACACATCAAAATGCTCTGCATGTTACAGTGCTGCAGCTTAATCCTGTTCCATGTGGCGCTCCCTGATTAGTGAAAAACACTCACAGTCTTACATAACACGCCTCTATTTTTAGTGCTGAGAGTGGATTCATGGAAGATGCTTCCTGTCAGTTTTAGGCCGGTTCCCGTGGATCTGGTTCAGGGGCTCAGCTCTGATCCTGAACAAAGGGCCTCTGTTGAAACACTGTAGACCAGGGTCTGCGTTGTGGTTTGTGTATCGTAGTGACAGGCTGATTGTGAGCGAATAAGTGAACGATCCCTTTCGCTGAATGTTTCATGAGCATGAATAGTCAACTGAGTGCATTACTGGAGCACAATGCCCGTCCTGGGAAGAAGAGAGCCAGGATGTGTGCATGGGAGAGTTGACTGTGAGTGCCTTATTGTGTGGTAGTACGTCTGTGCGTGTGCAGGAATCTGGGTGAGAGTGCATGTGTACGTATATGTGCGTGTGCGTGTGTGAGTGGTGTGTGTGTGTGTGTCTTACGTAAAGCCAATCTGTCTCCAAATAAACAATGTACCACTGTCCTGAGCTGGTCATACCCCCACTGACGTAACCACTGGAGACCAAGTGTACGTGTGTGTGTGTGTGTGGAGGGGGGGGGGTAAATTGAGTGGAAATTGTGTGGAAATTTCAATGTGTATAATTGATGTACATCACAGAGGGTTTGTGTGTCAATACACTTCTGTGAGGAGAACAAAAGAAAGGAGGAATATGAGGAAGATAGAAGATTAGTCCACCAGCTTATTTATGTGAATGACTTCAGTTTCACTGACAGTGACAATGCAGATGTTTGGATTGGAAAAAGCTACATTAACCACATCTGTCCAACCTCTTCAGGACAGATGTGAAACTACTGTCTGCAGTAATCAGCTCAAAACAACATTTTAAAAAAACCTCAAATGTTTAATTATAAAATTTTGTATGTTATTGTGTCATGTAATTCTTCTCTTTTATTACTCATTTAATGCTTTACTTTAGCCGTGTAAAAGGCTGTGTCTGTTTGTGAAAGGTGCAGGGAGAGAGAGAGCAGTCAAAAGCACAGTAGACCACTTGTCAGGCTGAGGCTGTGAAGGGGAGGTGGACAGGTGTCACACTGAGTTTATAGGTTTGTTAGAGGGCAGCAGAGTAGCAGCTTTGGGGCAACACACCGTTCCTCTTAACGGGTAGGACAACTCTGTCACTGTTAGTGACAGAGGACGAGGAGAGGGTGACTCAGATGAAAATTGTTACTGTGGATGAGGGAAAGACAGACAGAGGAGGGCAGAGTGGCAGGAGAGCACATCTGAATGGCACTGTCACTCCTCATAACTGTTGCTGTCAGAGAGGCGGGGGGACGGGCAAGGACACGGTGAGGGCTGACAGAGCGGGGGAACAGAGGGCAGCAGAGGACGGATATAAACACAGAGGTAGACAACGGGGCTGCGTGGAAGGAGTGAGGAAGATGTGTTATCTCATGAATCTTTTCTGGACGTCTGCTCCCTCAGCTGCGCTGCATTTCCCTGATCACACTCCAGCTGCGTCTGATTGGTGCAGACCATCTGCAGACCGTCAGTCAATCACATCAGTCTCACACTGCTCTGAATCACCCGCAACTGTCTTCAAACTTTCTGATTCACTTTCAAGCTTTTCCACTTTTTCAGTTTCACCATTTTCACTAAAGGAAAGCATCACCTCGTGTACACAGTTTACAGATTACTGTTTCAGCATCAGTTCGGACATTTAGGGACATTGAGGTTAACTCATTTATCCTGATTTATCCACATTACACATACATTATATAATACATAATCATTCTCTTAGCTACCCATCATGGCATTTCTGATTATAATTAACCAGGCCCATTTACTCTTGATAATCTATTATCTTTTTTCGTTCAAATAACGAATAGGCGACAGATACATGCATTGTGAAAGGATTACGTGCGAGTGTGTGTGTGTGTGTACTGCTTACGATGGCTGTGGGTTGCCCTTGGCCTCACACTCGATGATGATGTTATCTCTGGGGTCGACAATGTAGTCCTTCACTGACTGTTTGACGATGGTGGGGGGCTGCTTCACTGTGGGGGTTACAGAGATGAGGTTATGTACAGATAATGAACACACACACACACAGACACACACACACTGTGCCGTTTCAATGCTCTACTTTCAGTAGCTCAGTGTAGAGATTAAAGATCATGAACTGATAAAAATGAAGATACACCAGAATGGAGGAAAGACAGAAAGAGGAGTCATCAAGCTGAGCGTTTAACTGGTTAAACTGGTAATCAAACACATTGTTAAATATCATTTAGTCGACACATTCTATTAGCTTTGCCGCCTAGGTGATGCTGTACACACTAGGGACACTGGAGACAATCCCCGCTGACACAGGGGGAGGGGGGGCTACATCCTGGGCAGGTCTATCTATCTATCTGTCTCTCGTTCAAGTCAAGTATGTTTTGAAAAAGGAGGAGCAAGTGTCTCTCCTGGGGACTGTTTTTGATTTATTCATATCTTGGACTGTTTTGTGTATTTGGCTCAGCAGCATGTGTGTGGGAATGCATCTTCAAAAAACACCAGTATGCGTGATGAAGAAAATATGTATGTCTCTCTGATAATGATATTTGGAAACAGTGGATCTCTGACACTCAGAGGCATCAGGCTGTGATACTAATACTTTGATTATTGATTTTAGAATATAATGTATCTTAATAAAGTATTTTCAGCCTAATAAATTAATCTCATATGACACGGCTCTGAATCCTGAGAAAATAAACAGATCACAGCATCCCTGCCTGTGTTCAGTCTTCAGTCACATATCCAACTGCTCACTCCATCTTTACCTCCTCAGTTCTGCAGACACACCACACAAACCACATTGCCGTGCCCTTTTCTAGCCCACTGAGCACAGACACACTTCGCACACAACGCAAGATAATGGGTGCTTCACAGGACCGGCTGCCCGACACATTAAAAGCAGGAACTCTGGACTGTGAGAGGGAGCTTCAGCTCAGCTCACAGATGAAAGAGCTGTTTTCTTCTTTTACTGAAGCTCTTCCAGCTAATCTTATCCACAACTGAAATAGCACTGCATTATACATATCCTGCATGCTGCTATGGCAACCATAAGAGTATTTTTATAGCATGCTCGTTTGTGATAAAAGCTTGCCACGAGACCTGTGGTATGGAGAGTCAGCTTATTGCGCACCCTCACCGAGACTCGCATCCTTTAGACCGTGTCAACCGCATCACATGTGTAAGTGTACATTTCAAAATTACTCAGATTACAAAAGCGTGTGATCCCTACAGAAAACTGGTGGGGTAAGCGGGCCAGCAGAGTGAGCTCCATAGACGAGGTTTAAATAAATGAATAATACAGCAGCAAACCTCTACTTTCTGGTTTACTGGGAGAAGAACCCGACGAGCTGCTAACAGGTCCAGTTTCACCCAGAAGCTCTACGTGTTGGACACTTGATGGTTCATAATACTACGTTTGTGTTTTTATCAGTGACAACTACAGTAGCCATGACAACATTTTTAGTTTTAGGTTAACTTGCTTGTTTTTGTGGGCTCTGAACTTGGTAACTTTATCCAGGTGAGCATAACGTCATGTTGATGTGAAGGGCAGGTGAGTCAAGGGAGAACCCTTAACCTCTATAGAACAGGAGCAAACCAGCCGTGAAATGTGAAATGTTGTGTCGCTGCAGCGTCAAAATCTAAGAGCTGTAAAATGAGTGGGTGGGACAGAAATATGAGCGGTGACATGAACAGAAACACTTACGGTCTGCCAGGATCTTTGCTGTTAGTCCAACGTAAATCCAAAGAGATTCAAAGAGACATATGGACAATTAGTGATGTGATTGTTAATCATATTAAAGCCATAAAAACATACGCATAAAGTTTTGATATTTTAGCTATAGTGGTTCCCAACTGGTGGGGGGTCCTTTTTCAGAGGGTTGCTAATAGATAGGGGAAAAAAACCTGATTCTGAAATGTAGCTCATGTCTAGAGCAGAGCTACTCTTCCATCCTCCTGTTAAGGTGTGTTTGTCTAACCTTTACTCAAACTTAACACAAACACAACAAAATTTATCATATGAAGTAGCAACAGTAACTTCTGTTTAAATGCTGCTTTTGAACTTTGATCATTTCGTCTTGTTCATAGAGATTTAAGCACCAGCTGTAGTAAAGTTATTTCAGTGTTAATGTTGTGATGGGGTCAACATGAGGGTCAACACTGTCTCATTATGGTGAGAGGGTTTGAGAAGAGAGAGAAGAGAGAATTGATGGTCCAAGTGTAGATCAAGACTTGATTGGTAAAGGGAATTTGGAGTCAGATGCCGGACCAGCTGAGAACCACTGATATGTCTATATTAGTTGCTGTAAGTGAAAGAGAGAACTTTGATCTACAGAATAAAGCAACGACTTACCTGTAAGGAGTTCATCATCAGCAAGGAAGAGAAAGACAACAAACAAGTTAGACTTTAGGTTGTACATCAGAGATCGTCATACAACATTATAATGTTTATTTCAGCCCCATGTGTGGCTGTATTTGAGAGAGACCAGCACATGAAGTTTCAAAGGCCTGTTGACTATAGATGAGCAGACACAACATAGACGTGAGATTTAGTTCTGTGAGCTCAGCTTCTCTGGATGGAGTGTAAGTTTTTATTTGTATCAAATGTTTTATTCTGTGCATGATTCATGTGTTTATATGACAGCACAGTATAGTATCCGTGGTGTAGCTTAGCTGTCAGGGTGCCAGTGTCCAATCACTCTTTAATGCATCTTCAATGTGATTAGACATGCTTCTGTTTAAAGTGTGAAATACAGTGCAGACTGATAACAACAGAGTAGACAAAAAGAGATCTGGCAAGGAAGTATGTGAGATGACACATTTACAGCATTCACATGTAAAGTGTTAGAGTGTTCTCCCATATATCAGCACATACCCAAAACATGTAACACATGTATGTAAATGTAAAGTGTGTCACCACCATTATAAATGAGCCACTGTGACTGTGTCAGCCTCATGTCCTATATGTGAACACGCTTGCTACCAACCCAACAAAAAATCAGCCTCATCATCATCATCATGTTTATATTTTTATTCACTAAAATGTGACATTAAAAATGACCATTAGCACTAAAATTATAAGTCACGCACATCAAAATCTGTCAAAAATAATCACAGTGGGATTTTTCCTCTGTATTGTTCAGCCTTAACGCACACAAAGCTTGACCTTGTGTTTGTCTGTGTAGCAGTTACAGATTAGCCTTGATGTAAGATGTGTGCGCGCATGTACACACACCGACATACAAGTCAACTACAAGACCTATTCACTGAATTTAAATAGTATTTATCATATGCCCGGCAGACATTATAATGTAGAGATGAGGTGTGTGCGTGTTCTGTGGGGATGTGTGGATATAGCCCTCATCAATAAAGGTCAGGAGAGCAGTTTGCTGTGAAGCCGATTAGACATAAAGAAAAGAGGGGGATGGGTTTTCTCCTCCTGAACAAAATCATCAGCTTTGGAGCATGTGGAGCCGTTCTCAGCTTTGACACAGGACTACAGGAGGGGGGGTGGGGCTAATATGTCATATAGCATAATGCTGTGATACAGAAATGGTTGTGAAGAATGGGTCATTCTTGGCTGTGCGATGTTCACTTTATACCCAGTTGTCCAATTAAAAATCCTTCATTAATATGGTTCTTTGAAGTGAGAACTGCTGGAAATGAATTAAACGTCTTTGATGCACAAACATATTTTGTCTGGTTGTGATTGTGAATTTAATGCTTGTTGACCAGAAAATAAAAAATCATCTCTGCCATAATGTCTACACTGAAGTATGTTATTCCAACCAATTTCAGAGGATGGGGAAGAGGATTTCCATGAACTAGTATTTTTTTTAAATATAATTTTTAATGT
>OMNW01013946.1:0-12500 GCA_900303245.1 Selene dorsalis
TCCAGCCAATCAAGAGCACACAGTTTGACCAATCAACTGTCTGAAGACTGAGATCAGTTGATTAAATGAGTCAGGTCTGGTGTGCTGCCGCTTGGTTGGAAAGAAAACCTGCAGCCACAGCGGCCCTTTGTGGAATGAGTTGCCCACCCCTGGTTTAGAGCATACAGTTGAAATATCTGTTGTGAAAGTATCAAGCACTCAACACAAAATTATCCCCTGAAAATGCAGCTGGGTAAAGTAGTGCAATACAAGGAGTGTTAATATTACACAGTGGGAAGATTTGAATTTCAGAGGTCTTTCAGAAGGTCTTGTCCCTGGCTCTCTAGCCAGGTAGGAGGCCAGGTGGCCTTGATGCTGGGTCTGTCCTTCAGAGATTTGTAGTACGCTGCCACCTTAGGGTAACGCTCCTCACATAATCTACAGAATGGAGAGAAGTTATACATGCATCCTTTCACTGATCTTGTGGTGCAGCTTAAAGTAATTTACAGTACTGAAGACCACTCACCCAAAGCGGAAGAGATAAGCGATGCCTGGAAAAACAGTCACATCAGCCAGTGAGAAGGTCTTTCCTGCCACGAAAGAGCCTGAAACCTTGAAAGCAGAAAGAAACTAGCCTGACTTGTTGAACGTTGCACACATACACACACACATATAGATTATTATAGATGTGTGTTTTGATATTAATTTTGCTCACACTGCTCCCAAGAGTTACAATAAAAGAAACAGCAGCCAGCCAGTAAAGCTTATCGTAGAAATGGGAGAAACAACTACCCTGCCTCTGTCTAAAGGAAACAAAACCTGCCTATTAACACTGTTAAAGCTCAGCAAATGACACGTTGCAAGAAGATATGTCAGACTATTTCTTCGCTGGGTGCAGAACTACTACATTTTTTCAAGGTTTTTACACTTGATTTTATATACAACTTTAACTAATAAAAGAGACTAGCTGTTCCTCTGTGTTTCTACTCATGATGCAATGCTGGGTTATATATTTAATTTAAAAGGTGCTGAGAGGTATCAAACTCATCTCTAATCATAACTAGCTAAAATAACCCAAATAATCATTTAAAACATTTTCTTAAAAAGGTGTCAAAAAAACTAATCCTGGTTTTATCATTATGTTAAAGATTAAGGTTAATTTTTGTGCCAAGTCTAAACTGAACTTGTGGGCTACTTCATTCTGTTTGAATTCTAAACCTAGAAAAAAGAAAAAAAACATTTGTAAAAAATGCTACTGCTGTTGCTGGACTGTAAGCTTCTCAAAGAAAAATCTATTTATCCACCAGATGTCACTGAAGAGTCAGTTAAACACACACTGAGGTTGTGTCACTCAAGTTGCCAGCCTGTTTCTGCAGCTCTCTGTTGTCCTTTATGTGCATGTGGACGTACCTTTTGCAGGTATCCCTCCCACAGCTTGAGCTCAGCAGTCAGAGCCTCTCTGTTTCTCTTCACAGCAGAATCGTGTCTCTCTCCCTCTGGGACTTTCCAGTTGTAGTAGATGACACTCCCTGAAAAAAAGTCAAAAAGGAATTCAGCTGTGACAGTAGAGGCACAACAAATATGAGACTTATCGCTAAAATCTGTCAACAGATTATAAAACATCCAGTCCCACACTGTGCTGAACATGGCTGCTTTCATTTCATTTAGCAACTGTGGTACTGGTCTGGTTAGGACATTATTATGCAACAGGAGTCTCAAGCTGAAGAGAGTGAAAGATGTGAAATAACAGCAAGGAAAAAAAAGACTCTCACTGCATTCATAAGGTTGCTCTGTTTTTTTTGTTTTTTTTTCACCCTTGAGTGCTCTGTCTCATGACATCAGCTTTGTGTTCAAGCTACTCTGAACATGTGATCTTTGTGTGATTAACATGTGACCTCTCAACATCATTACCTGTTTTAAGGGGTGCACTGGAATGCATTATTGTGCCCCAGTTTAATTATGTGGTCCATGGGAGGGGGGTTAAGCGTGGTTTAAGTGGTTTAACGGTAGCAGAATGGTGCATTACGTTGCCAAGTGCAATGTAGGACGAAGTCCCAAAAGGCACGCCTCTGAATGGCAACAACAATTTCAGTCATAAAGCTATTGTTCAGGAAAGCTTTAGCTGTCTGGTCAGTAATAAGTTACTAGATCGAAGCAGTTGTCTGGAGGAATTAACATCTGGTACATTCTGATTAAGATGCAGGATTTACAGAGATGTGAGGGTCATCATACCCATTTTCTCGCCGAGTGTGAGAGCCTCAAACATGCGCTGGTACATCAGTGCTTGCTCAGCAGGGCAGTCAGGGATCAGCTTGGTTCCTTGGGATTTGAACTGGCTCTGTTGTTAGAGAAATGAAAAGAGCAACGATTATGAACAGCTTGCAAGGAGCTCCGGTTTCTTCTTCTCTGCAGTGTTTGGTTTCTGTTTGTCTGCAGAGCATTGTTGGAACACCAGCAGTGCAAGGGTTACACCTAATTATTAACTCACTGGTGTATTCTTGCTTCATCGAATTTCAACTAGGGTCAAGTTTAGCCGTTTGGCACAAGTTCTCACCTCCAGGTACATGCAGGCGGCGTAGGACTCATTCAGGATATTGTTCCCATGCTTGAAGGCGGGAAGCTTTAAGAAAGACAGAGTAGAATTAAAACTACTTGAACTTGAGGCTTTCCTATTTGTTTTACTACATGGATACATATCTGTGAATTACTGGGAAAATGCAGACTAGTCTGAACTTACCTGACCCCTGGGATTCATGCTCATGACCTCGGCTGACTTGTGCCCCATTTTCTCAAAGGAGAGCAGTTTTTGATTGTAGCCCTGCAGGTTCTTCTCCTCCAGAGTGATCATCACCCTCCAGCAGGGAGGAGAGCCGGAGCCCCACAGCAGAGTCATGTCTTTGGCCATGGTTTCAGATTGAACTGTTGCACCTGTGAGTGACTGAACTGGTAAATGGTGGAGGGAGTGGAGAGTGAGGCGGGAGCGTGACAGAACAGTGGTTTTATAACAACCTCCACTCCCTCTACACCAGGATTGGTGGGATTAAGTCCCATCCCATTTTTTTTGTTATCAACAAAGATGTGACGTAGGAGAGAGAGTTGAGACTGTCCAAGTCTGTTCAAACATGTTAACCCCCTACCCACCCCCTCTGTAACTCAGGGCAAAATGAGGGCTTACTGAAATGCATGCATATTTTTATTAACTGCACAGCTCAGCCGGGTGGATACTTAAATAGTGAATACATCTCTAGCTGTTTGTATCAACAGGTATTAGCAAAGCCAAATATGGGGTGGAGTGACTGCTCTTGCTTTGCATTCATACTCTTTGTTAATCCGTGAGGACGATGAAATATGAGCAAAATGGAACTGAGACTGCAACTAATTTTCACACTATTTCAGAGTTAATCTTTGAAATTAAAAACATTTAAAAAAGAGAATGTGTTTTGTTTGCTGTGTTCATACAGTGATACAGTCATACAGAAAGTATATTACTCATCCTGCAGATTTTATGAGGATATTGCAGTTTTTTCATATATGCCTCAGTATATTGCTTTGTATTATTATTATTATTTAAATATTTATTTTGAACTATTTCTGCAGTGATTTGCTGTTTTCCTTTTATGCCTGTGCTGCAGGCACAAGTTGGACACTCACACACTCACAGTGACTCAGCACTTTCCATTCACCTCTGCACACACACAAAACCAGTTCTAGCTTCAGTCATGCAAACTAGACAATCAAATGTAATCAACACCATCTAACCACCCAATTCAACCCATGAGACAGAATAGAAAAACTTGAGCACACACTTTTGAGCTTGACCTTGTTTATGAACAGCGTGCATCTTCTTTGTGCCTCTGTCTCTGTCAGTCTTTAAACCCTGGACGGTGTGTATCAGAGCCACTGCTAACATCAACACCACAGCGAGTGACGTAATCTGTGTGAAAATGACCCAGAGCTCTGGCATGTATTTGACACAGTGATCTCTTTGCTCTTTTGGTCTGCAGCTGCATTCAAAGACATCCTGTTGAATACGATGAATGCTCCTCCTTCCATCAATACATTACTCCTCTGACCAGTTGTATATTTGTGTCCAGCGCAATTCCTCATTTATCCACATTTCTGCTGCAGTTTGGTTTTGAGTGGGTGACCTCTGTATGTGATTTCACTCAAAGAAAAATCATGTGTCATCCAGTGTGTGGACAGTATCTTTGTTTGTATCCATCTGGTAGTGTGCATGAGTATCATTCTGCTTGACTAGCATGACGCAGATCATTTTAGTTGGCAAAGCATGCACCCACACAAAAGCCATGGTGACCATGACTAGTAATACAAGTAGTTTTTCTAGGGCTATTCATATGCATTTGTAACATTTAGTAAAGCCATTAAAGTTGCTGCTTTAAAGACGAGTTTCTTATTTTACACTTCAATAACTATTAGATTTTTGTCTCGTGCTTTTATTTCCCTGTGTACACAGGTCATCCATGCAGAGGAGTGACTGTGAGCTGCTGTCATCAGGCCACCTTGTGTAAAGATGGTCAAGGTTGAATAAATGGAGGAACACATTACACTAAACTGAAGCTGTGTTTTTTACAGACTGGCTTATTTCAACCCATATAAGACCTTTTTCTTCAGGTCTGGTACTTTTATTTTAGAATATAACAAATTTTATTTGGTTGGTCAGCATTATCATGAAGAGTGACCCAAGCTGAACAAGCTCACAAATGATAGTTCAGCATCCAGATCAGTACATTTGCAGTGAATGTCTCAATGAGGCTGTGTGTTCCACCTCAACTGCAAAGTCATGCAGAGGATGCCATGGGATACTATCTCATCCACTGCATGCATAGTCATGGTAATGCAAGGTGTTTCAGTTACCTTTGTGCAGAGAAAAAACAAGATGGGCACAGCCAATCAGCTAACTAACAACAAGGGTCATGTCCTCAAAGAAGCCGCCCATTTTCTACTGTGATCTTATCAACCGTGCACTAGCCCTGAATATAGGGGGTGTAAGAGAACTCATCATTGTTGTGTTTACCTCTTTTATGGTCATGAAATCACAAGCTAAACGGTTACATCCAAACTAGTTTATTCAGCCTGTGGCATAATTGCAGACTCACTCTACTGGTTTACAGTGCACCCAACACAAACGTTAAAACCAATGGGGAGAACCGGTATGCATTAAAAAGTTCAGCTCTAGAGGCTCTTGGTTGACTTGGAGTTAGATATGAAATTAGATATGATGATTGACAGGACAAACATTTGATTGAAAGAAGACTCCAAGAGAAATGCTCATAAACAAAACATAAAAGTTAGTTTGACCAAAAAAACAGAAGAGAGCTACATTTTTATAACTACATCATATTTGACAAATTATCAGCTGTGCACAAAAATTTGAACCTGTGGAAACACTCAAAATGCATCTTGACAAACTGCTGCTCTTGTAACTCTTGGAAGCCAAACTACAAAACAACAGGTAGGCGTGGCTTTAATCAACATGAGTATCATATGTCTTTGAGCGTGTCTGGTCCCTCGGGGTTCTCCAGCCAATCAGGAGGCCAGCTGGCTTTGACGCTGGGTCTCTCCTTCACCAGAGCGTAATAGGCTCCCAGCTGAGGGTAACGTTCTGCAGATAACCTGCAAAACAGAAAGATGGGAGACATTTGTAGTGCAGGGTTGGACCAAACACCTAACTGGCCAGTCTGACTCCAGAACAGTGAGCCAGTTAATTCCCACTCACCCAAATCTGAAGAGATTAGCAACAGTTGGGAAAACAGTCACATCTGCCAGAGAGAAGGATGCTCCTGCCAGGTGAGACCCTGAGCCCAGCTGAAAAAGAACACAGGTAAAAAATAAAATCAGTGTGTTCGAGTACGTCATTGCTTTCTAAGTTAGTTTGTGTTTGTGTGTGCGTACTGTACACACACTACCTTCTGCAGATAACCCTCCCAAAGTCTGAGCTCAGTGGTCAGAGCCTCCTTGTTCCTCTGCAGAGCTGAGTCATGCCTCTCTTCCTCGGGGATGAACCAGTCGTAGTAGGCAACTGCATCTTAAAATAAAAGATAGACAACAGGGAAAAACACACACATGAACATACTGAACAGACAGCAGCTTCTGTGAATACATGGAAACCTTACACCAACTGTGTTAATCCTCCATAAAACATGTATGACAAGCAGTCATATGATTTTGTTGTACTAGTAGTTTACTTAACCCCAGCAGCACATCTATTAATAAAGCCCTTTAGTTTTTACAGGAGCAGGACAGTGTTTTATTTATCTTGAGTCAATCCTCTATGTGCTGTGGGATTAACTAAGAAAACCTACAGTGCCCTCAGTTATAATGATAAAGGAACAGGTCACAGAGCGCAACCATGCGGCTCATCTGTGTGTTTTAACAGCTCTGGACAACAATGACAGTCCCTGGACTAAAGCGAACTGTATGCCAATGATTGGTGCTTGGCCTTTGCAGATAACCCAACGTGGAAACACTTTTTGTAACAAGCTGAGTCTTTTTATTCTTGACACGATGAATTTCCAGCCTCTCTTTATGTATATCATTTCAAAGAGATGAGATGTCCAGGCTGACTTAAGGACACAGCATGTTTTCAGATCCAACATCCTGAGCTGGTGTTCGAAGAGGAAGTTCAGGGTGGAGTGGAAGCTCTGCTTCAGATCAGTATCCTGTTAGAAACCAGTCTGCTCAGTCTCGCATTTTTTCTTGACTGACTGCAGGAATTACACATTCAGGATTTGCTGATATGTGGTGTTATACACGAGACCCAACAAATACAGAAATATTTGCACGTAACATTTACACGCAGCTGAACTGCAGTAGAACTATGTGGATCCTTCTCTAGTGGAAAAAAGAAACTTGTCAACTGTTTAATGTGTGTGAGTGCGAGTGCAGCGTCAAATCAATATGATGAATAAATATTTTCTGTATGGATGGCAGAGTGGAGCGCAAATGACGACTTCCTGATGACTATATAATGTTGAGCTAAGAAGACTGATTGATTTGAGCTGCAGATTGTAGTGTCACGCTGCAGTCAGACGACGGTGTGACCTGACCCCTCGGGGGTCATGTTCATTTGTCTTACTGAGTTTTTCGTAGAATGTGAGACCCTCAAACATGCGCTGGTACATCAGTGCTTGTCCTGCTGGGCTCTCTGGGATCAGCTGGGTCCCCTGGTCCTTAAACTGATTCTGACATCAGGAGATAAGAAAAACACACATTTAAACATCACGCTTGACATAATGTTGAATCTGGTGTTTGTATATTCACCGGCACACTCACCTGCAGGTAGAAACAGGCTGCGTAGGATTCATTCACAACAACGTCTCCATGTTTGAAAGAGGGAAGCTAGAAAACAAACAGGTTGCAAACAGACAGGTTGTCAAGGGTTACCTGCTATTATGAGTTTATTAATGCTGTGGGGAGCTAATTAACACAAAGCACAGTGCTGGTCTTGTTGGGGAACAATTCAGCTCTTTAACCACAACTGTATAGAGACTGCCACTGTGTCTGCTGTTATCTATGACTGAATATGCATGGCTCTGTATCCTATAAGATGATGACTCATTACTTTAAAAATCCTGTCAAATTAAGGTTATCTTGCCTGGCAAACAACGTGTCTGTGAATAACTTAATGGGGCTCATTCAAAAAACATTAGTGGATCTGTGTAGATTTGCACGTACAAGCCCACGCTACTAAAAACCTCGGGATTCACGAAGGCTGCAGGAACGTCAGATTTGATAGTAAGCGCGTGCGAGATCACGGGTGGCAACCCATCGTAAACTGACAGCGCTCGTGAGTAGTCATAAGGAGATCATGAGCGCCATATAAGGAGGCAGCCTAGGTGCATCATCCTGTCCACCTGCCGTCATGACGCAAACAAGGCAAGAGAGGGAGAGAGGGAAATCTAACCGTTTATCATTGCGAATCATCATGTCATGCGAATTAAAACCGTAATTTCCAACACCGACATGCAATATTTATGTGCATTTCTACACGCACACAAGCACTGCACGCAGCCAGGAGCGGGTGTAGATTTTGGGAGTAGATCGACGCTGCTGAAAGTTTGATGACTGCGGAAATGCTGCCGCCCTTTGTGTTTATCTGCGTAACGGAAACTGATTTGTCTCTGAAGTTAGAGCTGCCTGATAAACTCAACATCAACCCAACTAACTGCGCTCTCACTGAGACCTGAGACACCCACTCTGTTTAGTTTCAGCTGTTTTTTTTTTTGTTTTGCTTATTTCTTTTCTTTTTCTTTTTCAACAGGAAGCTGAAAATTATTATTATTATTAATACTTGAATTTCAACGGAGTTTGGGGTCAGATTACAAGACGCGTGTCTTTCTTCTGTTTGTGTATCTAGCCTATTCACTTTTCACAGTTTGATATCGGGTGCTCGGGGATGACAAATCTATTTCAGTAAGACTACCAGTTAGGTGGGGTTTTACTGTAGCTTCTCCTACCTGACCTCTGGGATTTATGTCTAACACTTCTTGAGACTTGTGCTCCATTTTCTCAAAGGAGAGCAGTTTTTGATTGTAGCCCTGCAGGTTCTTCTCCTCCAGAGTGATCATCACCCTCCAGCAGGGAGGAGAGCCGGAGCCCCACAGCAGAGTCATGTCCTGGGCCATGGTGTCAGAGCTTCACCGCCTGGAGGTCGGCCTCGTACATGCACTGCACATACTCGAGAGAGGGATTTGGTGTTTGTTTTTATTCTTCCCTCAGGTCATGCAACTCTCAAACTGTGATCAATGATCGCATCGCCCCCTAGTGGCTGGGAGAGGAAGCACAACTCGCCGCCTTTCAAAAATAATGCCACTTTATCCTGGTTTCAACACATTTTTCAACAAATTCACTCTGAAATTGTTTCTGAATAATATTTGTATTCTCTTAAGACCCAAATGAAATAAAGATCAGGCCTATGTATGATGGTTATGCATGGCACCGTAATATTCAACATTTTCCATATTTAGTGGAGTATTTATTTTGACAATTTACCTTTAGAATAAAACAACAAACGAGTATAAGAAGCCATGTGCAGCTTGTTCACACTTTACTGTTACTTTATGCATAATGTTCATGGAACAAATCTGAATAAAAGATGTCTAATATTGGATGTGGGAAGTGAACTACTAGATTCAACTGGAATGTGAACTTAATCACACATGAAATGAAATTAATGTGTGACTGGTAGAGATATATCAGGCAGAAAATGGCTGTGCTGTGAATGATTGTGCACAGTGGGGATGGGGGATGGACAACCCCTCACAGTAGACATACTGCACAGATTGATGCCAAGTCAGTGGTACAGCCCATTCATGGTCTTAGAGGTGAAAGTAATGACAAAAAGCGACATGCACATCCCATGTTTTCACTCAGTGGTTTTATTGCAGAATGTGTATACACAGCATTTCAAGTGAAAGTGTCTGTAACCATGGTTTCATGATTAGCTCACTACATGGCATTTATGCAGTGATGATTCCTAGTTTTTTTTTTTTTGCTGGACTGTGAGAGGAGTGCACACTTCTGCTGGGACTGCTCCACAATCTGTTTCAAGTTCATACAAAGTACACCGTGACCACAAAGTTCAAAGCAAATGTCCAAAGACTTCTCCTCTCTCACCCTCTCTGCAGGGAACATCATTTTAAAAACACATATTTCAGCTCTGACCACATCTTTCACCTCTTTCATCTTTAATTACAATTCACAGAATAGCTTCTTTTTTAGCCTTTCTCTCAGACTATAATACAAGTGACTACAGAAAATTACAAAAATAATACAGAATATGAACTGCACTAAACATGCACACTGTATCTGGCAGCAGACAAGGGCATTTACACATTTTTCTGCAGGATTCTCTGCATGTCCTTCAAATAGGTTATTATTATTATTATTATTACTTTTTAAAAATCCTTATCTTTTTATTTTTTTACACTTTACAAACAGTTCCTCTGAGATAAAAAACTTCTTTTTCTGTGTTTTAAATCAGTCGTTCATTTTAGCTCGACAGACTGTTACGCGAGTAAGGTGCAAGATCTGAGTTTTTGCAAATAAATACTGAGGAGGAGAATTCTTTCAAAATGAAAAAGCTGTACGTCATCCCACTCACGTCATATTACTACACCTGTCAGACTGTGAGTCATCTGAAAATCAGGAAGCAACTAACACAATATCACGAGATGGCGAAAAGGGACAGCACTGTCCCTTTTCAATGAAAGGCACACATCAGATTGAAAACCATTCACATGCCCACTGATCCACAGCCACACTCGCCACTTGTCAGATGTGCAGCTGCAAAAACAGTCTGATTCTCATTATGCCTTGTTTTCCTGGCGTTCTTTGAAATTGGATAAGAGAACAAATCAGCTTCCTCTTCAGCCCGTTCCTCTTTACAACCAAAATTCACAGCTTAAATAAATGAAACATAGTGAAATCACAGCTGCAGAAAGTTAAAAGCAAAAATTATCCCTTTGAACTAAAACAATGTTTAAAATATTTTTACATAAATAAAAAAAAAATGTTTCAGCTGAATGTAGAGGCAGAATCACTGATTTTTAGATTCTCTTTTCCTTCTTTTCTTCTTCACCTCCACTGTCTATTCTGGAGCATCATTTACTCTGTAGTTTCATCACTCAGACACATCAGGCAAGATTAGCAGCAAAAAACCTAAAGGGGCGTGTTACTGCTGGAGTACAAGTGTGGCGAAGGCAGGTAGCTGACGGAGGCGTCGAATCATGGTTTGTTGCTATGTTTCCACGGCAAAGCTGACAGTCAGGGGGCGGAGCATCACATTTGTGCGTCTGGAGAATCGGTTAGTCCCAAAGCAAGAGCCTCCTCTGGTGTCAGACCGTTCTTCAGAGTCCGCCTCACTGCCGGAAGAGAAAGAAGAGATTACTGCAAGTGATCATATCCCAACGCCCAGTGTTGGCTATAGTCACTTTGGAAAGTAACTTATTACATTATAATGTTACTGTCAAAGTATTGTACCTGCGTTACCTGTGAATAAAAGTAATGCCTTAGAATACTCATCTGTTACCAAAAATGAAAAGCCTTTGTGCATGCTGCAGCTTAATTGACCACAGAAAACATTGTGGTTATTTTTAGACCTTTCAGAGAATGTATTTGGGACACAGGTTTGGTGTTCAGGTCGTACATGACTTGCGATTCGCCCTGGACCTCCTCCTCTCTCTGGGTTGAGCTCTGGTTCCTGGACCCTGAGTGGCCGACCTCACGATGCGCTCCATGATCTCGTCCGCGGCATCATCTCCACAGACCTGGGTGTCCTCTACAGGTGGTGTCCAGGCCTGCATAGTGCGACCTGAACAAATCAAACATAGTGATGAATGCTCAACTCTTGTTTTACTGTGTATTTGTCTGTGTGACCCTGTGAGGAACTTCCTGTCACTCTCACCTCCTCGCCCAGGACGAGATCTTGTCCGTGTGCGAAGTCCCGGTACTGCGCTGCTCTCCTTGTCCCCGCTGCTGAGGCTGGTTCTCAGCACAGCTTTCATGTGCTCGTGCTCTGCAGCGTCCTCAGCATGGCCCAGGCCCTGAGGCTGCTTGCTCTCCTGGCTACCACTAGGGGCAGTGTTGTTACTGCTGGAGCCATATCGACCACACTGATGGGGAGAAACAGGATGAAACAGGATAAAAATTTCACAGCTTTTCTTTGAAGTATTTGGGCCTTTGAGCAGGTCAAACCTGAAACACCCAGGAAAACGTACAACCTGTAAAGATTACAGTTCCTGCTATGTTTTACTGACTGATTCACTGAGACATTTAGTGAAAAGGAAAAATTTTGAAGTAATTACAGTTAGTGGATTAACGTGCACACACACACACACACATACACACAGACATGCAGACAGGCAGCAAACTTGTTGATACCTCACTCTCTTCTTCATCATCAGACTACAGGAGAAAGAAAGAGTGAAATTTAAAGAGTGGATAAAAGAAAATGAAGGTGAAGATAGAAACAGAGGTAAAAGGCAGTGTGTCTGTGTGTGAAGGTTTCTCTGTCAGTATGATACTCACAGGAGCGTTGACGTCCATGATCATCTTTCCTCTGGTCTTGTTGCGTTCGCGGTGGTCAGCCCTTTTCTGTTTCTGCTGCAGCACGCGGTCTCTGGTGGTTCTGTACTCCAGCGCAAACTCACTGATGATCTTACTAAACCTGTGGACACTGATCTCCCTCACACTGTAGGCTGGGTGACCAAGGAACAAAAGGAATGAATGGAACCTGAGAGAAAGAGGTGGAGGAAAGAGGGATGCTTCATACAAAAAAATAGGGACTTCACATCTCCATTTTGCAATAACACATAGGCAACAAATAAAGTGATCCCGTAATTTAATGCATAATGCACTAATCAAGCTAAATAAATTGTGAGGAGACCTACCTGTTGATGATCCTGCGGTGAACTATCTTGAGGATGATGATCCTCTCAGCACATTCTTTGAGGAAGTCAGACATCTTCTGCTTCAGCTGTGGCTTCATCTCATGCTTGGCG
>OMNW01013946.1:32470-45776 GCA_900303245.1 Selene dorsalis
ATTCGACCTTATGGCATCCTGATCAAGGAAATAAAGACTGATGATGATACTGGTCATGAGGACACGGATGATGATAACGTTGATGAGGACAGAAGTGATGATTGCACTGTTGGTGATGGTACTGTTGATGATGACAGTCCTGATGATGATACTATTGAGGACAGAGGTGAGGATGAACGATTTGATGATGACAGCAGTGATGTTGATACCGGTAATGAAGACAGAAGTGATGATTATTCTAGTGATAACTACAAAGATAATGATTATAACACTGATGACAGAGATGATGATGAAAACAACCGTGGTCATGATCATAGCAATAGTGACAATGACAGAGATGATGATGAGAATGACGATGATGGTAATCCTTATGATGATGACAGCAGTGATGATGGGGATTGTTATTATGACAGTAGTGATTATGACTGAGGTGGTGATGATGATGATGATGATGATGATGATGATGATGACAGCGGTCATTCCGGTATGTTGGGACATGTTTTAGACTTGCTGGTATTACATTTCCATACCTCATTTTAGCTTCTCCTCATTAGTAAGTAATTATTTTGTAGGGTTATGAGGGTTATGATAAGAAAGGATTGACTTAACATGAAAAGATGTTGAAGGACCCTGAGAAACTTTTGATAAAATTTACTTATGAGTACCAGGACTGTACCTTTACACAAAACCTTTTGTCAGAGTTACATCAATTAGTCAGGACCTAAAGAAAAAAGTTATAAAAAATGTTCATTCATTACTTATTTGTTACTCTATGTAAATAAGGAGTTATAAATTCTCATTGTTTTATTGGTGCTGGCATGTTAGGGGATTTCCTGTTGGAACTCTTCACCAACTTAAACCAGGATAGAGAGGTTTCCTGTGCAACACTTGGGCTGCATATACGTATGAAACATTATGCTTACTTGTTATCTTGTGTTTTAAATGGTTTCATTTTGGGTTTTTTTGTATTTTTTTTCTACAGTTATTACAATAAACAGGAGTGTTGTACAGTTCTTGTACAGTTATTACAATAAAACTAAAAAAGCAGTTACCGGCTGCAGTAACACTTACTTTTCAGTAGATGAATATGTTTGTTAAACTTTCATTTATGTTAGTGTATAAATAAAGAACAGTACATGCAGTTCACTACAGTGTGCTTTTACTGGTGGTGGCCAATAGGGGGGTGGCAAGTTTCAGTAAGAGGTTTTGCTCAGGGAGGACAGATCCTCTGTTCCGTCCTCTGCTCAGAGCTGCCTCATTAAGATTTATCACATGGCTGCAAATAGCTCACCATTAGACAATTAACAGAATAAAAACCCTCTGTGATTATCCGTGACACATGTTTGATGAGGAATGTGTGCATGTATATATTTAAATGTAAAAAAAAACAAAGTAAGGATGCTTCTAGTGAACTCAGAGCAGGGACTTCTCTGGGGAAGTGTATTTAGATCTGGTGGAAATTATGGAAAACATGTGTAGCTCCAGGTGGAGAAGTGAGTGAAGTGCAAGAACTAAACACTGAACATGTGACAGCATGACATCAGTTTAGAGAAGCCTACACTGACGTGGACTCTTTTCATTTCATTCATTCATCTCTATTGTTATGTTTTTGTTATAATGTATTCTTTATTACAGTGTTTCACCATCTTTAGCTCTGTTTTGATGTGTGGATAATATACACACTAAATACAGTGCACCATGAAATGCAGAACACTAAAGTCTGACCTCGGTGACTGACCTTAACTGCTGGATCTATATCAGACGTCCTTTTACAGAATCTTCCTATCTTAAGATAGAGTAGGAACATTCATTTCTGAACTTCTCATCTGCAATATCTTTTTGTACGATTTAGATAGGCATCTGCAACTTAGGAAATAAGTTGCAGTTTATTTGCAATGATGAGTCTGATTATGGTGATCAGGAAGCAAGAGAGAGGGTGTACCTCTTAATATGTAGTTCTGGTAGTTCTGGTCAGCTTCTGCTCCCACCTTGATGAGACATGTCAACCCCTCAGCCATCACAAACTCGTGGACCAGATCTTTGTCGTCCTGAAGCACAGAATAATTCAATAAAAATAATTAACAACTATTGAACCAAAATTACTTCTTACTACCCCTACCTACCCTTGCCACATGGTGGCAGTAATGTGCAGAAATTCAAAACTTCACACACTCAATGTCAACAACCATGGCTTTCACTATTTGTTGATTTTTACAGAACATCTCTTATGACAGAAACACATCTAAAATGATGATGCAAATATTTTAAGGAACATCCCAGGTGCACAATCAATGTTGTATAAATTCAGACATCGAATTAGTTGTTTTCCTCATTCCAGAGCTTTTCACATTTCATTGGTACAGTAGCTGTTGTGTTTTTTGGAAAAGAAAGGTAGCGGTAGGTGGAAGCTGACAAAAGTCGCTGCATTTGCCCTCAGGCCATGACATGGCTTTTGGGGGCAGCTTTTGATACTGCTGTGGTTAAAATGACTTGAAAGCTCTCACATCACTGTGTTACTTCCTATAATGTGTGTTATTATATTTGAGTTGTATGTGTATGTGCTCCAGAAGAAAGCCCTGCAAAAATCTGATTCACACACAAATGCAAAGACCCCCCTCTTCACACTCACACACACACATAACAAAGATATGCATCATCACACATTTATATACACAGAGAGAAATGCCACGTCGATGGACATCCCTGTCTGTCATCATGGAAGCACACAGTAGCCACAATAACCAACTGTAGTCTGCAACAACAAACTGATATGAAATATGAGTGTGAGTGTGTGTTTGTTACCTGAAAAATTTGCTTTAGTGAGAACAGAGCCCTTCTTAGGTCACGTCCATTGGAGTTATACAGCCTTTCTGTAGAGACAGAGAATGAGAAGTGGTTATGTTTCCACAATTTAACAAAAGGCAACAGATAGAAAGGCACAGAATGTGTTTGCACGTGATGTTAGACAACCTTGTGGGCATGTGGATATGTTGCACCATTGTCTGAGATGCAAGGTGAATGATGCAAGTCAGTAGAACCACTCATACCTTGATCACCTGAGACAGGGACTTCATTACACACTTTTACTGCGTCCTCACTTGAACAACAACACGTGCAAGGTCTCCCTTTCTCTCTCTCTCTCTCTCTCTCTCTCTCTCTCACACACACACACACACACACACACACACACACACTGCAGCAGTGATTAGAGTTGTATTGGAATGTTAATGAGCTGTTGGCTGGACCTCAGCAATGAGGTATTCAGGTCACGACACGGAAAACACTCGAACCAACCAGCTCTTATACTATCACACTGATATTTAGCTTAATAATTTCTACCCTCGAACACAAAGACATCATTAATCTATTCCTATCATATTCCTACAGTGCCATAAAAAGTTTATTTGACCATTTGGTACAGCATTATCTTGTACACTGTGTAGGAGATAATCCTTTTTTATGTGGCTCATATTCTATGACCTCCTACATATTCTTTCTATATTTTCCTCTTCCGTCTATTTCTTAAGGTGTATTTAAATGATACCTATAATACCTTTATAAATCTATTAAACTGTATGATAACTGAAAAATTCAGTTGTACTAGGTTATATGCCACCTTTTCATTTTGTCTGCTTCCTGCACAAACATATTTTATCTGCAGATTATACAGTGCTATAATGATCAGACAACAGAAATAATTTTCCTAAGTGCTATGCATTAAGCTCAGAGTCTGTTTCATTGAGTGTTCATATTGTCCATTTGTGTGTATGAACTGTGTGTCAGCTGTGTGTCAGCGGGGGGTTTGGGAAACTGTGTGTGTAAATCCCGAGTTTGCATGTTAATGATAAATCCTTCAGTTTATCAAGAGGGAGGCAGCAGGCTAAACGAGTACAGAGGTAAGGACAGGACAGCAAACACACCCCCTGATGTGTGCCCAGACATGGGCTAGCCTGGCTACACAGTCGGTCGGTCTATCCTGCTGTCTTGAGCTCAGTGTAACAGTCGTTAAGCAAGGCGAAGGAAGGCCAACCCAAGGCCAAGGTCAAAATCATTACCTCTGTGCACTCAGACAAAGGCTTACAAGCCTGTCTGTCTCCATCTGCAAAACCCTTTCTATGCAGCATCAAATACATCAGTGATGTCTACAATGAGATAACGATGAATATCATCAAGCACCGCTAACTCACTTAAGCCATTAGTGCAGAGCAGAGTAGCATAGAGCAGAGTAGAGCAGAGTAGAGTAGAGTAGAGTAGAGTAGAGTAGAGTAGAGTAGAGTAGAGCAGAGCAGAGCAGAGCAGAGTAGAGTAGATTAGAGTAGAGTAGAGTAGAGTAGAGTAGAGTAGAGTAGCATACATATATAGAATACAGGAGAACATACCCAGCTGGCAGGTGTTATACCCTGCATCTAATTTAACAGATGTTAATATTTCTGTGCTGGTTGTGATGTATTCTGTTTGATGCCAGTCTGTGTTGGAATATATGTTATGGGAGAAGTGTAAAGTGCTTTTATTGTGAAGCTCCTGGAAAGGATGTTTAGGGATTGAGCTGGGCGCGACGGCCATTGAAGTTGTTGTTGATGAGCATGGCAGCCATCATTAAAGTTGTTGCTGGCTAAGCACGCAAAGTTGTCTTCTTTTCATGTAAAAATTCTTCTCTTCAAATAGCTAGTTTGGATATCCTTCCTTTGATTTGATTTCCTTGTTTTTGTCCCTCTAGGTCTCCCTGGAAATCAAGTGGCCTCTTCATGGGGCATGAAGCACTCTGCCAGGCCCTTGAGTGTCAATGGTTTCATTCAGGCGATCCAGCCATGTGCGGCTCTGTCAGGGTAACCTTTACCAAATCGTCTGCTGTGCATCAGGAGCATGTCAGCAGCAGTGATAAGCATTAAACTTGGCTTGATTCTTTCTAGTCCAAGAGGCTCCCATTCTTAAAGATACTCCTCCTGTTTAACAAGTGAAATCATTTAATGCTGACTTCTGGTCAATGTGGTATACCTCCTTAGGTCGGTGTAGTTCCACCAAAGCCAATCACATTATTGTATGTTAGTGTAATCATCACAAATCCCTATGAATCCCTGGTTCAATTGACTCAAAATCAAAGTGTTTTGAACTTCCATTGTGCTCCTGTAAGTTACTCCTTTTACACAACCTGTTTAAGGAGGAAATGTTGTGCCTTTATTTCACATCATTGCCCTATATAAAAGGAGCTTTGTTTTTTTCCTCTTAAGCCAGTAGCAGGTGTAGCCAGCAACATACAATACCTGTTAAAGGGAGAGCTGGCACTTGGATTTGACTCAGTGTAAACATTCAAAGGTTGTATAATTAGGGGTCTTCTTAACAGCAATATAAAGGGATCTCTCTTTACTGATTTGCTGTCCTACTCGGAGCAATGAGCAATTAGCAGCCTCTGTGTGTCACATAAGTATGATATTTACATTGAAAGTTACTTTTTCTATATGATTTCTTCATGCTTAAACAGCAGAGAATCCCTCGTTTGTTTTTTCAAACTTACAGTCAGTATTAAATTCCTGAGATATTTCTGAAGTGCACAGTTGAACCAACAGCCTCACAGACATGCCAAAATTAACATTGTCATGGCAATATTGTCTGATCACCTTATCGTTGCTAATAAAGTCTTGTCAAAATAAGTACCCTTCTGCTCCAGAGTAAACAGAGTTTGACATGCTAAATAATCAATCGGGCATTTTCCCATTGGCACAAAGGTCTTCAGCTGTCCTAAGTCCCTCTTTCCTTCAACCTCTGGACCAAACAGCTTGGTCTAGCAAATCTGCCTTAGTGTCTGGATCTCTCAGGAGAGAAACTGAAATAACAGCAAAACACAAAAGAGGAAGATAAAGCATCGTAATTAGATGTCATCCACTGCTCTACAGAGAAAAAGTGAGGAGGAAGAAGAGAAAAAGTTCAAAGGATGGTTTTTGAAGCAAGGTTTTGTCTGTCCACGTGTCTTTTGCTGGTCATTCTCCTTTTTTTCCTGGCACTAGGTTTTATTATTGTCGCAAGAAAAGCTCAAACTCTCACTGGGACGTGTCATTGTGGCTTATGTGTGTCTGTGTGCTTGCATTACAGTGTGTGTGTATGTGTGTGTGTGTGTGTGCATGCATGCATGTGTGTGACCGTGCGCATGCACCCATGTGTAACCCAGAGCCTGTGTTTGCTGAGTGCAGACAGACAGATGAAGGAAAGGCACTTTTCATTTATAGGTTTGCTTGGAGTTTTACTGTTTTGTTTTGGAGGACTCACAGTTCTTGTCCACACTGTTTCACCATGACCTCACATGCACTGCAATGTGTCAGCCTTAACGAGTCATTTAGCCTCATATTCCATCTTAAAAACTTAATTTTCTTGAAGCAGGAGGAAAAATCTGCCTGAGGAAAAAAGACTTATTTCCATTTGTTTCTGATGTTGTCACTTCTTTTTATAACTTTCTCCTCTAATTTCACATGATCGCAACAAAACTCTTCGTTCTATATGCCTTTATTGATGTTGAACCACACACAAAGCCTATAAACTCTAAAAAAAAGTTTAGTTTACACTTTGAAGGGTTTATAACATCCTTAACACCACAAGTGAGGATTCAACAAAATCATTATATCTACTGTGTAACATCCACTCGTGATTAATATTCAGAGTCATTCCAGGAATAAAATATAAAGCCCAATAATGATTGAAACACCTTTAAAACAGCTTTTGCAATGGAGGTAACCGTATGTGCTTTTGGGCATGTGTGTGTGTGGGAGTGTCCTCCGTAGTGAAAGAGGGATTCCCCCGGTGCTGAGGCTGTCGTTCTGCTAAGTCGTTCAGGAGTGGTCAGATCCCTCTTCTCCTCCTGCTATAATGAGATTAGTGCTGTGACCCTTCAGCTTTGACTAATCCCTTAACATTTACTTCATCATCTACACATATCCAAACAGAAAAACACACAGGCCAGCTCAGGCTACGCTCAGAACCACACTGTATTGTGTTGTACAACTAAGTCCCAGGTTGAGTGTGGTTTAATTCTGCTTAACTGGCCTTTACAAAGGGCAGCAACAATCTCCTACTACTATGCTTAATCCTCAGAGAGCCAGCTCAGCAGATGTTTCTTAAAGACGACACAGGTTAAGAAAGACTGATGTGAGTCCACAGGGAATTATCACCCAACTGTTCAGTGCAGCTCTACAGAGCCTTTTGGTGCCTTTTAGCTCTTTGGATTGGTATACCCACAACTGTACTGCTCTCATTCACCCTCACATCCGACCAGCCAGAGAAGGCAGAGGTCTGTCCGCCAGTCAGAATGTGAACATGTCTCTGCTTTACAACCTACCTTTCACCAAAGCTTTATGTTGACATTATACAGAGAAAGATGAAGGGGAAGGGCTGAGCAGGGTGTAACTGAACAGAAAGAGGGAGAGGTGGGAGGTGATGTGACATGAGTCTCATGCACAAGCTTGATTTCCAAAACTTTTATACCATATCTTTCGAAATCAAATTACAAAAAAAAAAAAAAAGTTCTTAGTTAAAAGGTGATAGATAATAGCTGGTTTTATGAGCCGCCCTGAATAGCAACAGTCCCATAATTTAATATACAGATATAATTACACTTGCACCCACAGTCCTACAGTTTACACTATTATTGTGTTATGATTTAGGACAGTTGTCGTATCATATTCTGGCTATCTCTGGGGACTGAAAGACTAAAAAAAGACTGCACACTGATCTGAGCTATGTTTGTGTTGGTTCAGCAGATATTATCTATGAGATGTGGCACTGTGGAAGTGGACTTAACAGTGTGTGGATGCCAAGATGAGATCTAAGAGCTAAGAGCCACCTGCAAATACCATGCTGATGTCAACACAGTGTGGATTACAGCACAAGTGAAATACATAAAGACAAACCCAAACACAATCTAGATAAATAAATAAATAAACTTTCCATCCATAGTGTAACCCTGTTGTACTCCACGCACTTTAATTAGTGGGAATTATTTTAGTGTGATACATCTTTATGAGGTCACAGGATATTTGCAAACAGGCACGCACTGAGGTCAATGAAGGGAAATATTTATCAAGATGGCACAACTGTGTTTGGGTCAGGCCCCAGAGAGGGGCTTGTCACAGCTGGTGGTCGTGTACTTAAGCCCAGTTATAACCGCTGACTTGTGTTTCTAGAGGATTTCATTGCACCCTAAAAAAGCCCCCACGCGGCTGTCTGGGCCAATCAGTCAGTTGGCTTTCAAACTGGGTCTTCAGTGGGTCTGAAATAAAGAAGTGAGAGGAGCATGAGGTGCTATGGCACACTGGAGAGCTTGGTTTAATCCCAGGAAGTATTTCCCTCCACATACTGGTATCGCACTAAATATAGGTTGAGTATCAAGCATACTGTAACAACCTGAGATCCTGGGTTCAATCATTGTTCAGGTCATGCAGTGCATTGCACTGACCTGTTGACTCTACATTCGGTAAAAGAATAATGAGTCAACTGGATGAGACTATTTCAGTCGTTTTACCTGTTTCAGGAATTTCTTTGAAGGAACTCCCTTTGTGTCCTGTTTACCACTGAAAACAACACCTTCATATCAGGTAGTATTTTCAGTATTCTTCAGTTAGCTTTTTGTATTTTGTGTCAGTACACATGTGTAAAGGTACCACTGGGTGGTATTCCCTTCTTGTGTGCACACATCTGTGGACATTCCATCTGTAATTAAAAGAATAAACGCTCTATCAATCTATCATATGCTGCTATAGTTTGTACAATAATGCACAATTTCATGTCAAGTGAAGAGGAAAAACTGGCAGGCAGCAAAAGACCAGGCTGCTGAGGACAACTCGGTTATTTTGTGACTGTCTATTTTTTGTCTGTTGGTCTTGGCCTGCAGCGTGAGTACTGGAGGCTGCTGACGGTACAGCTGACGATAGAGGCCTCATGAGCTTAGTGTGTGTGTGTTTGTGGAGATGTGTGTTTGTGTGATAGATAGAATGAATAGATAGAGAGAAACAGAGAATGAAAGGGACAGTGAGACCTCCAAGCGTTCTCTGTGGGATTCGTGAGATTTAAAGAATGGCGACAGACCTAGACAGAGATTACACTAAGCTCAGCACTGACACACACAAGCATGTACACACATCCCACAGGCAGATACAGTACAGGCCTGAAGGCAAACCCACTGTGAACAGAAACACTTGGGAGTAAATAAAAACAAATGCTATATTCTATTGTTAACACAACAATATACAAGACATATGACATACCTCTACACACACACACACACACACACACACACACACACAGCCAAACAGACTGCACCCCTGAGTCCTGAAGGAAGCATATGTCTTCAGGAAGGGAACTCACTGCCACATAAACGCAAGCAAACACATAAAAATACACACACAAACATAGACCAACACACTCACAAATACAGCATGCCTTACTCTCATACACACTGAGACCGAAGCACCCTGTGCCCTTCATATGCCCCTGGCACCTCTGAATTAGTCCATAAACACACACACAAACACACACAAACCAACAGGAATAGTTACCCACAACACAAGCACAAATATACCCAGCTAGTCTTCTTAAAGGCACAGTGATGACAGGGCTGAGTCCATTGCTACTACAATACTGCTCTATATTCTCACACTCGTAAAGACACACAGACTGTGTTTATGTTACTGCACAGTATCCAGTTCTTGGTGGCTTTAACTGACAAAAATATACTAAAAAAAATAAATAATAAATAAAAAAAATAACTATTAAATACTGACTAACTATTAATAACTACTCAGCACTTTTAAATTCCTGTCATTGAGCTTTTGTCTATTGGATGGTGCTAATATTGTGTTGTGTAAATCACAGTTGCTCTGTCACTGTATTTTGTCTGTGATAGTGACCTGATTTTCCATGCTGCAGCTTGGTTGGGGAAAATATTGTGTTGTTCAATCCAACATTCATCTGTGCACATGTGAAACAAGCACTCAGTGTTTTCCCTCACTCTCCCCACAGCCCTTTGTCTTTTTGTCTCACGTCTCACGCTCAATCATGCTTCTGCCATTGTTAATTCTGCCAGACTCACTGGGCATGTGCAGCAACAGAGCCTGGTTAAAGTGAGACTGCAGAGTGAAAGACAAGCAAAAAGATGTGAGTGAAATGAGAGAAAAAATTATATGAAAAAGCTTTATATAGCCTGAACTCAGCGCTGTCTATTACAGTGAGTACAGCTGTAATACAATGTAATAATCTAAATAATCATCTGAATCAGATATCAGTCTTTTTTTCAGTCATGTTTTGATTACCAGCCATCCAAAAATTGGCTGGATTTTGTCTTTATAAAAAGAGCCTAACAAATAAGAAAGCGGAAGAGAGGCATAAAAGAAAGTAAAGAAGAGCACAGGAAGAGTGAACAAGATAAACACAGTAGAAACAGAGGGAGAAACCAGGGCAAGACTAACAGCAACCAGCCTGAACAAACAGAGAGGATCTTGGAGGATACGTGCAGCTTGCTGAGTGGATTAGCTGAGTGAAATCTTGCTCTGACTCATACAACCCTTGTCTGATATTATACTCCTCACTTGTGTGTGTGACTGTCCGCATGTGTCCCTAATATAGCACACGCAAAGACAATATGACACAAGGTACCGTATAAAGAGGGGTATGGAATAGTTCGGTGTATTTACAAATAGAGGAGACACCACAACAGGCAGAGTTAAGTTTTTGACATTGAAGCTAAATGATTTTCTATATCAAACCAGAGCAATACATTCAGTAAGCACCATATGTACGAGTGGTGTAGTACAGAAGGATCGAGGTATAGTTGTACAGAGGAAACAGTAGCTGCACAAACTTTCTTTCTTTCTTTCTTTCTTTCTTTCTTTCTTTCTTTCTTTCTTTCTTTCTTTCTTTCTTTCCTTATTTCCTCACCTGTAAGTCAGCAGACCACAGAGCTATGACATAACTTGTGGAGCTACCTTCCAGCTGCTGTTGCTCTGTCTGGCAGGTGCATTTCCTCTTTGCTTTGTTTTTCCCTTGTGTTTCCTTACCTAAGTGATTTACCATTTCCCTGGAAGTCATCCCTCTCCCCATCTCTCTCCACACATTCTCTAAACCCATCATCTCTAAAACCCCATGACTGAATAAGACGCCAAGCCCACAGATTCTCCAGTGTGTGTTCTGGATGTTTAGCTTGTGGTACTTGTAATGTTTTATTGCATTATGTAACAGTTACAAAATGATTAAAACAGACCAGCCAGAGGTTTGTGCAGGCACATTCTGGTGCAGAGATGTACGAGCCCAGACATAACATTCAGACATGTATACAGTCACACACACACACACTCGCGCACACACACACACTCGCACACATGCACGCACACACACACACACACACCGTGATATATGCCCTGGTGCTTGGGAGAAAAAACCCCAAACAGCAGTATGCTGTGCCACAGCACCAGACATGGGCTGCTCATGTTGGTCAGCATAACTAGAGCCCAGGGAAAACCCTGCCACATCCACAGAAAGCACAAGGCTGTAACCTATGGAGCCACCACACCACAGCAACTGATGACACTCACAATAGACACACAGCAGCAACATACAACAGGATTACACAGCAAAACCATAAAGGCCAGAAATAATTGCATTGTATACTTTTAGTGCATAATGTGAAATTGTAGAGTCTGACAGCTATGCATGAATTACGTAGTTGCTATTGTTTTTCATCAGATTGTGGCATTTAGCAACAGAAACCAGGATAAGTTTATTTAGTCAAGGATCCCACGGTCCAACATCATCTACTCCTAAACTGTTATTCAGTTATAATTCAAAGAACACTAGTGCAGTAGTAATGGAGAACAGCTGCAGCACAGGCACATGTTACGGCCATGTTATTCCACCACTTCTGCCTCTACACCTCCATCCCTAATGCCTCATCAGCCCATCTCTCCATCTCCCACAGCAGTAAGTAAGGCATGACTCATGTGGGTGCAATGCTGTAAGTTGTTCCTCAGGGTCTCAGCTGTTGGTAAGGGTAGAGAGGAAACCATTTGAATGACTTTGCATTCCTTCTTTCTCTCTGTGAAACAAATAGAAATAGAGGAAGTTGTTCACTATTCCTCATAACTGCTGACTTTAGGTTGTGCTGAAAACAAAAATCACACACAAACACACACACACACACACACAGAAGATATGATGGCTCTGCACAGGGGAAAAATAGGCTGAGTGACAGGTTGAGAAGTTGTTGTTAACCTTGCTGACTGCAAGCAGAGGCACCGTGAAGCACAACTCCAAGCCAAAGCCACAGGTGGTTATGAGAACAAAGAGTCATGAACAGTGAGTGAAGCTGAGCGGAGTAAATATAGAGAGTGAAGTATGCAGGCCAGAAAAAGAAAGAAATGCAGGGGTTTAACAACAGGCGCAGAGAGTGTTTGAATATAACTTGTTAAAAATGGGGACAAATGGACAATATAGAGCAAAGTAAGATAAAAGAGGATGGAGGGGGAAATGATGCCAGATTGAAAAGTCATTACAGCATGTTGGCTAAAGGTAGCACATGCAGCTACCAGAAAAGTCATATAATGTGCCTGGAGTTTTACAACTACACAGCCACAGATGTCCCACTATATACCACTGCCCCCTCTAAGCTTCCCCATTAAGCATTATCCTGCTGTCACACCACGCCATTACCAGGCCTTATCTCCCACAGCAGGGGGAGGACCAGGGACTGTAAATCGCTGTTATAACCAGCTGTAGTCATCTCTTTCTGCAGAGTCTTAAGGCCAGACTGTCACTGCCACTGCACCCCCACTGGTAAAGCAACATCAGGTTGTGACTACTGCTTTGTTACTGGAGACCACCACGTCAGTAAGCTCATATTTACAGAGATTTTGATTTGTGCAACTCTCACTGATTCTATGAAATTTTCAAAACATCTCTTTGCAGTGTGTAAATACAGTTAGTATAAAGCCTGCTTTGAAATGAAGTGCATGAAGAAAAAAGCGGGGCGTGGACAGGCGTATTTTGGGAACTATGAACCCTGTGCTGGAAGGGAAAGTTGAGCACACACAAGACAAGCGAGAACAAGCAGACGTATGCAGCAACATTTTCGACAAGATGCAAATTTTGTTACATAACAACACAACCAGAGAAAATCAAAGAAAGTCAATCTTTACTCCCCCTCAACCTCCAGCCCCCGCCCCACCTTCACAATACTGCAGGGGGTGATTAGAGATGGATAATTGGAGCACAGAAATCCAGCAGAATAGAAGCCAATTTTTTTTTTTTTTTTTTTTGAAAAAAGGACAAATTC
>OMNW01013947.1:3926-32024 GCA_900303245.1 Selene dorsalis
AGAGGGGGGGGGGTGCTTTTTGATGTTCAGACCCAAGCTGATTATACTTTTATGAAGGAGATTTCTGTTTTTGTATTGATTGTCTGAAAGGAATATACAATCAATACTTGAACACTTACCACACCTAACACACTGAACTGAATTTAGACGGATTAGCAGCCTAAATTTATTATTATTAGAAATATGCAAAACTGACTAAAACGTAGGCGTGCAAGGCATATGATGAAACATATGATGCAACAGAAGGTTTTACAATATGTGAAGTTGCTGTGCATCAATGATCCGAGTGCAGATGAGGCTAGTACTTTGTTTACATAGGGATGAAATACAGGTGACGTATATGGCAACAGACGGGTTTTTTTTGCCTCCCTTCAGCTATCTCCCAGAAATTATCCCACGCCGTGTTGCATCATGGGGCCCTCAGAGAAAAGGATTCTTGGGGCTTAAGACGCACACCGTGGGCTGTAAGTGTTCAAATCCGGCTCAACACCTCAGTTTGCCATCACACTTCAGCCTCCACTCCTCCAGAGTCTGGTGAGGCAGGAGAATGCTCCTTTTTCCTGCGAAAAGCGAGGAGACTCACAGAGGAGGAAACTCAGAGAGCTCAGACAGGCGTCTTTTCCCTTTCCTCTGGGCACAAGTAAGCGCGCGGGCACAGACACGCGCACGCACACTCACAGGAGCGCACGGTCAATCAGCGCCTCCGCTCCGCAGCTGAGTGGAGCAGCTGTGGTGATGTACAAGTCTTCTTCATCAGGCTGTGAGTTGTTCAGAATAACCAGGACAGAAATGAGCCGTGAACCCGAGGAGATGCTGTTTCCAAAATTGCTGCCAAACACGTCCAGTTGCGCACCTTTTGCTCCTGACCGACACACACACACACACACTACAGCCACAGTGTAGTTATCCTGAAGCTCGTCAAGCGCAACACATCCATCACACGGATGTCGCCTATAGGTTATGAAAGACAAAAACCCTGCTGCACAAACTATGACTAAGACTGCATCACAACAGCCACATCTCCATCTCAACATTCACACGAGTAGTAACCTCCAAGAGTGATGGAAGAAGCCCGTCCACACTGTCACACCATGTCCCTGCGTTTGCCCTGGATGGTGAGGTTACCCGGCTTCTCCCCCCCCCAAAAAAAACACACACACATCTTCTGCGGTAAACACTTAACAACAACCTTACCTTTCTTCTCCGCCTTCCCCCGGGGCAAGGATCTGGCTCAGGTTAGGACCGGGACAGCTCTGTTGAATGTGTTGGCGAAGAAGCAGAGACGAGCTACTCCCGTGGATGCAGACGAGACAAGAGCTGAGGAAAAGTGAGGAGAGCAGCGCAGACGGAGGTTTGAAAGAGCGGAGCGGCGCAGCGCGGCACCGGCGGCGGAGTCTGTGTCTCTGACGCTGACATCAGACAGAGAGGAGAGAGGCTGCTGCTTTCCTTTAAGGTGGCTCCGCTCCTTCACCATCAGCGCCAACGACGCACGTCGGGGTAGTCGCTTATCGACTGAATTTAACCGCCTCGTCAAAAGGATATCATCATGATCCAGAGCTGAAACACGCGGTGATGAAAAAAAAGAGAGAGAGAGAGGAAAGATAGTGAGGAGAAAAGTTCCGTGGCTCGGGTGCGTCGGGAGAAAGCTGCAGGAGGGCGTCTCTGAAGTCACTGCTCAGAGGGAAAGCGTCCAAAAACCTGTCAGGATGAAAATTGGCTCAAGGCTGAGAGAGCACATCTCCTCTGCAACTCTTTATCATTTCTGACAGCAGAGTGAAAACTTGAATAAAGCCCACAACACCTAAAAATAAGAGTGTGATGTGCTTTTTTTCGAGCCCAAACTCCTGAGTGATATCAAGCCATCCCAGGATAATACTGTTATATTATATGCAGAGGGTCAGTGAGTTCATCCATTAGTGGAGAAACAGAGTTTAACAAAATGATCAACGTTTTTCTGACTTTTAAATGTTAAAATTTGCACAGTTTCTGTTTGACATCTTCCTAACCCGAGTGTCTCTGGGCCTTTGACTGTTGTTTGCAGAAGAGAAAACATTGCTCTCAGAACTTGTGAAGGCCTTTTTCACTATTTTCTAACACTTCAACGACCTTGAAAATCGACTGCAAAAGATGCAGACTTATCACAGCGCCTTTGGGAGGCTGAAGCCATGTGTTTCTTCCAAATCACACTGAGATGAATGAATTTGGGTAATATACAAACACATCAGAAATCACCTATTTGACATGGTCTCAGTCATGATGGTGCATCATGGAGAAAACTGATCACTGGATGAACCCTGGATGAAGTGATTTCACCCTGCCTTAGCAAAAGTAACCAAGAAGCCAGGGGCCTATTAACCATCCAGATGGGTCCCTCAATTAAAGCAAAACGCTGCTTTCCAGATGGCGGAGCATCTGATACAAGAGTATCCTTCCATATAGATAGGTCCTCAACCAACTGAGGCCGTTTGGCAAAACATTCACGTCGACTAAACAAGATTTCCACGCCCTGGAAACGGAAACGTATACTGCAGCATGGTATTAACAAGGAACAACACGTTTTTATTCGCCTTGAAAAGAAAAGTCTCACACTTATTTATTTTCAGCAGAGTGCAAGAGCCAGGTTCTGCAGATGGCAAGCTGTACAAGAGTATAACACAGAAAAACATCAACAGTAAGCTACAGAATGAATTTTGAATGTAGTAGGTGGTTCAAGGTCGGTGTGATCACATTATACAAAAAACGTCTGTGAAATATGGCAAAAAAAAAACCATGGAGACGATACTGAAAGAATCATTTCAACTGTTACGTCTCTTATTCTGTGGCACCATCAGCATGTTTCATGACGGGATATTACAGAATAAGTATTTTGTTTCTGCAATGTAAAAAAAAAAAGTTTAGTGGATATCTCTCACCAACCTCACAGATGAGTGTATGTTAAAATGATTCTCTAAGTTTTTTTGCAATGAGCACACCGTGTGTCCTTTTTGTACTGCTACAGTCTGGCAGAGCAATGTCACTGAATGGATAAGACTATAAGTGGGAAAAAAAAGACAGACAGATTAATCTATGTACATAAAAACATAGTCAGATCACTTGTAGCCGACTTGGAAGAGAAGAAGAGATTAAATATGTACAAGAGCATCTCATGACTTGTAAAAAAAAGTCCAAGTCTTTTAAAAAATTTGTAAATTGGAAGTGGTTGTTTTTCCTCTCCACTGAGCGGAGCATCTACCTCTGCTGTGTTCAGCCTGGGCCCATCGCCAAGGACGGGGCACCGGGGTGCGTTGTCCGCCCTCTTTCCAACCTTTCACCTCCAAAAATGTATTCTCAAATAGGAACCAAAAAATGAGACTTATTAACAAATGGAGTGCATCCACTGAAAGGTGAGAGGTCTTTGAGGAACGTTTTACACCGACCACATTTGATTGATGTGGCTGCGGGTAACGCAGAGCTGCAGAGTTTCCACACAGAGACGCCGTTCTCATTCATAGCTGCGAGAGCCGGAGGTGCTGAAGGTGCTGCGGCCAACCCGTCTGTCTCGTTACAACCCCCCACCCCCCCCACACACACACACTCCCAGTCCCCGTCACCCACAGTAACCTTTGTTTTGGCCTATTGATCTGTTGTGACAGGAAGGTCTGGACTGGATTCGCACAGCCTCTCTAGCATGAAAATAAATTTCAAATTCAGCTTTGAACCGACAGATCGGCTTTGTCGTGAGTTACGACTTTGTGTTTGTGTCGTCCTAGGCCGTTTTTACTGTCATTAGGTTTTGTTGATATAACGTCATGCTGTTGTTCACATGTGATTTACTACGTGGGAAATCTATTATGCACATGTCGACCCAGCTGTAAGTTTTGGCTGAGTTACAATTCCACCGCATGAAGAAATTGTTTAAACAGCGTTTAAAAATATTGTGAATCTTGAATAAGGATCGCAATGCAACAGGTGCAGGAGCCTCTCAAAACATTTAAATGAAAAAATATATATATCATCAGAATCTCCCTGACTTCCATCCAACAGTATTGTTGAGATGAAATACAAATACTGATGATAAATTAATAAAGAGGAGGAAGGGAAAAAGGGCCCGCCTGCGGAGGTGAGATGCTCATCCTTGAAGTCTCCTCTGGCTACGGAGTTGGTACAAACAGTTTAAGTCCGTCGTATCCCTGGCTGTGCAGGTATTCCAGGTACCAGCTCCATGGCTTGGTTTGCTGTAACACACACACACAGAAAGACACACAGTCACGTTGAAGAACTATGAAGAGTTGTGTGATCAAAGAAATGTCTGATATTCTTTGAAATGTGACTGATGTACAGCCAAAAACATGTGAAGCTTATTATAAATGCAGAAATGAAAAGTAGACCCCGCATACCTTTATGGAATTGAGGTCCATGTCCTTGTCCCCTGGCCAACACTGATAAAGACAGCACATTAATATTCATCGTCAGCCAACCCTGCTAAATCTCAAAAGATCACTGCTGGATGCTGCAGTTCGACCGAACCAAAAGAAGGTGCTTGTATTATTAAACATGAAGAAAACCATGTCTCATGCGGCTCCCATTAATAATAAAATATCTTTCTGTATTAATGTATTTTCTATGAAAGATACATTAATACCACATTTGTCTCCTTGTCTTGCCTGTAAGTCTATTAACCAAACTGTACAAACTGGCTGCTTGCTGATAAATCAAGAGTCTCTTGGAGTTACAGAAAATAAGCACTGGAGTGGGTTTTCTACAGAGTTACACAGACAAAGCATTTAACAGGCTGTGGTAAGAAGGATCGTTCCCACACACAAACAATCCCAAGATGTTTTGCACTCACCTCCTGGTGGAAGTCAACAGCGTAGCTCATGAAAGCAGGGTGGTGGACAAGGTCAAAACTTGTCCAGTACTGTGGTACGTTGCTCTTGAGGAGCAGCTCCTCTTCCATCTGTACACCCATACCTGGATGAAACATTTTGGAGTTCCACAGACAGTTGACCATGACGACCACGTAGTGGTTGAACTCACGAAAAGTCTGGCGACTGATGTGAAAGGCCTGCAGAGGAAAGCAAAAGAATTAGAATAAAGAAAGGGAAAAAAAAGTAGAAAAACAGGGTCGAACTAAATCTCTCCCCCACATCTTCAGATCATTTCACATCTGACTTTGCTCTGCTGATTAATTTGCATGCTATTTACCAAGTCCATTTTTCTTAATAAAAAGTGCCACTGACATTTTCAGGGGAGCGCACTGGCTGCCTGACATGTACTTGTAAATTCAAAGCTTGCGGCGGCAGCTGTATTAAAATCAACAACTTCAAGACCTTGTCTGAGAGAGTATTAAAATAAGGCAGATGACTGGAATTGAGAAATGTAAACTCAAAAAACTACCACGGTGAATCAAAAGGTGCACAAACAACAGGCAATTTTAGGGGACAGCAGAATCTACAAACCTAAATGTTAGAAGAGTAAATGCATTCAAAATGTAGATCTAGTTCTCTTCCTCTCTAGTCAGAAGCAGGGTTTGAGAGGTTTTTTCCTCCACATTGTTTGTCAAGTACTTACTGCAGTGGACTGAAATGTATCGTCGTAGTATCTCTATGATTCAAATGCACAGCAGAAATTCATTCACAGACATGTATGGCAAGAATAAGGCAGCTTGTTATTACCTCTGTGACTTTCTCCTGAGTCTTGGCTGATGTCAAGTTCACCTTGTACCTGAACAGAAAAGCAGCAGTTACAACCCGGCGACCTCTGTGATCAAGAATTTCTGCCCAACAGTTTGTTCTCTATGGGTGGTCAAGAAATATGCTATTGCCTCCCAAATTTTCTTTTGCCATGGCATTTTTGCACTTTGGTAAAAATTATTTCATTACCCCGGGGTGTAGTCGATTAGCTGCCACTGTAAGGATTTGTGTTATTAAAGCCCAGAGACATAAATGACGCTCGGATTTTACATAAAGAGGAGAAGAGAGCTAAAGTGCATTGCCTCTTAGCCGCTCATTATCATAAATAATATATCAACATGTAAGTGCAATGAAGCCATTTGATTCCAGTTCTGCTCTGTCATCAAATATGAATAAGAATCTGGCATACTACATTAAAGGTATGGCTAACGTGTGCATCGACATATTCTTATGGCAGGCTGCAACGTTGAGATGAAGAGTATTCACCGGTACATGATGAAGGCCAGCCGGTCCACGCAGACAGGGTCGGGAGAAAACAGGGCTGGGTAAAAGACTCCAGGTGGGGGCATCACCACGAGAGGGAGCCCATACTTCAGAAACGTGTCGCACACCTGGGGACAGAGAAATATACATTAGACACCCAAAGAGAGTTAAGTGAAAAGTAGTTACTTCAACATGCAGCAGACCTCACTTCTGAAGCTTTTTATTATGACTGTATTTTGATAAGTTGGTACATGCTCATCTGTGCAGCTATTCTTGGCATCTTATCTTCTATATCCGATTTTTTGTGCCAAATGCAGCTGGGAGCTGCCGTTTATGCTTTGCAGCAAGTGTTTCTGTTGTTGAGGTGTGTAGTGAGCAAAGAAAAAGAACCATTACACACTGCTTCTGATGCTCCTGAGATAAAACTTTATGCGAAGTTGCCAAGCAACCAGAAGACATTACTGGTCCTGGCAAAGAAATAGTCGAGCACATAATCCTCATGTAAATGGTGAAGTGTCACTTTTTCATTTTAGTTTTGTGTTAACCAGTGAGTGTTGGAGGTGCTGGTGGTCCCTCAGATAGAGGCGGCTCACTGTCCCTTCCCCTTCAACAGCCTTTAAGCTTAGCCAGGTTAGTTGGCTGCTGACAGTAAACGTACAGATATGATGGAAGTATTAATTTTCTCATCTTACTCCATGCAACAAAGTAGAATAAAAGTATTTCCAATGTCAAACTTTTTACTTTTTTTATCTCAGTTGAAAGCAAACCAGTCTGATTGTTAACTTAGATGGAATATCATAAGGATGGATCCGTCTTAATTTATGCATTTTATGTATTTATTGTTAAGAATTTGGAATCCACTTTATATCTGTGTTTCTATAGCTCAGTGGTACTCACCACTTATTGCTGTATTTTACAAATCTTACATTTTATCCATCCATCTTATCCTTATCGCTTAATTTCAAGTCTGTCTTGTGCGATTTGTAAAATGTATGTGTTATGTGTGTTACTATTAACTTGATGAGGAAACCCCTACAAAAGAGGCTTTTAATCTTAGAGAGGCCCTTGCATGGTTAAAGACCCCCTCCAGACACGTTTTAAGACATTCAAAATAACCCCCTTTGAGTAATAATGTCTGTAATGTGGTTTTTCCACAAAAATTTAAATTACCATGGCAAAAATCAGCTCCTCCTCCTGGGTCATTTAAATGTGAGCATCTACGAACATGGAAATGTATTTCATTTGAACTAGACACAAGATGTCTCCTATTTCACTGAAGGGACTCATGCTCATATCTAAGCATCTCAAACTCTTTAAGATTCAAGTTTCCCACAGAGAATCTTTCCCCCATTGGCTGACAGATGTGAAACCATCCGTCTACTGTCAGAGTCTATATATACATCATTCTGCACAGTAAGGTCAAACACTGAAGACAAGAAAAATAGGTAAAATACATGTTTGTGTGTGGAGGATAAGCTCACTTACCGTCTCGTAGAAGTCCAGGATGAAGCTGAGGAGGAGGGAGTGAGAGCCTTCGAGCTGGAGGCCTACACAGGCCAGCCGTCCTACAAAGTGAACCAGCTCCATCACTGAATCCTTGAACCCTGACAGAGTGATGTTTCTGGGACAGAGGGCAGAGCAGAGGTTCAGACACACACTCTAAAGGAGGGACAAACACTTAAGTGACAAGGCTGTATCACGAGTCATCTGATTTGCCCACAGAGTCATACTCTGTGATTTAGGAGTCTCTGATGGATGAAAACTCCCAAATCAGTCAAAGTGGCAGCTCACTACGTTACAAAGGACAAACACTGGATCAACACTGATGTGAGAAAGAAAAAACAAGCACATAATCAATTATTTCTATTTTTTTAAGTATCAGAGATAAGTTTGCAAATGGCAGTGAATAAAAATGGTTATTGGATCATTTAATGTGGGATTACACAGGTAGGGAGTCAATACTGATGATACCCAGGTATTTAAATATAACTGACACAAACTCCACCTCTTAATTAGGAAATTCAGTCAACTGGATACTAGGACTTTTTTTGTCTCCAAGGAAAATATATCAATTAAAAGATGTGATGAATAAATGAGTTCAGAACAAAACGTCAATGTGGACCCCAGATACTGCAGTTGCTGGTGGATAATAGTGGCTTAAATTAACAGAATGAAGTTACTGCATAGACCAGTGTGAAGGTTTCAGTCAAGAAAGCTGCAGCTGAAAATTAATAGAATTATTAATTTGAACTAAAATGTCAACCGAGGCAGCTGTAATAGGATTCTTTTTCATCACACTAACCCACAGTAAGTAAAACGGAGCCAACACCTCAAGATATTTATTAAAACTGGAAGAAGTGAGGTGTGAGAAGACTTTTTTGGCTGGAAAGTAGAAGCTTAAAGAGCCATAACCCTTATGCTCTTAAGTAAATTCACAAAGTGTTTCAGGTCTATTGCTTGTTTATGCTCTGGGCATAAACAAGTAGCAGAAAGTGGCTGTGAGACTCACATGGAGGTGTGGCTGTTAAGGCTGATGTCCAAGTCATCCTCCAGAGCATACACCGAGTGCCAGGTCAGCCACTTCAGCAGCATATTGCGTAGGCACTCTATCAGTCCACACTGCAGACACACAAACAACAAGGAGAGAGAAGTCACCCAAGAGTTTAAACACTAAACTAATCAGGACATGTGATGAGGGCTTTGTAAGTACTCTACTGCATCCCTTCTATTAAATTATAGTAGAAGGTTTGTAAGTCAAGTACAGTAGCAGGAGAAAACTAATTTTATTTATGCATCAGAGAAGAAAACCCACCTTGAAAAACAGCGAGGATGTGAAAAAGAGCTGCATAAGGGGCTCAAACAGAAGTTGTCCAATTTCTAGGGAGGAGGCAGAGAGAGGGTTAAAGTGGGAAGACAGTTCCTAGTAGATGGCACAATGCGACAGGCCCTGCTGACATGGGAACATGGCTGCGATTTTATTCAAGTCAAGGTTGGGGGGTGGCATTGTGTGCACATGTATGGGTTACAGAAATGGACACAATGGATAGGGAGGAAGAGACGGTCAATGACAATGATATAACTCACGGGAACTGGGGACAACGGGAATGTCGCTCAGCAGGCTGAGGATCTGTGGGCGGAACAGGGAGCCGTCCCACAAACTGAGGAACTTGTAGAGGAAAGCCTCGGAGCTGGAAAATGATTCCTGGTGGCAAATTGTAAACACTGTTAAATCATAGGCTGTGGTTTTACTGTAGGTGCCAGCTAACCATGTGGGTGCAAAGATAATGAGTGACGGGCGTGAAGCATCATCAAGGCTTGAGAGCTGCAGCTCACCTGGAGAAAGTGTTGTGAGGACAGCAACCTGTCCAAAAACTGCAGCGCTTCCTCTGAAGTCTGGGAGCCGCCCTCATCGCCGCAGAACAAAAATTCTTAACAGAAAGACCAAAAAGGTATTTAGTGAGTGAAAAAGTCAAGGGAATAAAAAGAGAGGAGATTTTCTATGCACTGCATCTTCATACAGTAAGACCTCCCCGCCCAGTCTTTTTAAACCCTTCTGTGAAAGAACCGCTTTGATATGCCAACTAAGTAAGGTGTAGTGGTTCAACTCAAGGTCAGCTTTGCTTCAGATGTAACTTTAGATGATAAGAGGTGTCACAGACTATAACTCCCCCTACACACATAAACACAAACAAAGACAAAGACGTACTTACCTTCGTGGAGAGCGTAGCCCAGCCAGAAGTTGAGGCGTAGGAGGGCAGACTCATCCTGTACACAGTCAAGGTACTGCAGTGCCAGACTGGAACCCAGCAGAGAGCCCATCTGAGCGGGCAGCTGGTGGAGGTAAAATTTCATATGAGTAGTGTGATTGAGATGCTACAATAATCAAATATCTATAACAGACAGCACAGAGTTAGAGCACTGGGGGGAAAAAACATACATATAAATAAGGCCCTACAAACATATAAATAAACATACATTACCATATAACTTTGATAACAAAGTCAAACATCATATTGTTAAGACAAAAAAGGCTGATCTGAGAGCGCGACTGACTTAGATCTGTTTCTCTGCTAAAGAGAATGAATCGTCTTTTTCTCATTTCCTTCTTCTCACTGAGTGGGCAACCAGTCTGATACTGAGCCAAATTCATCAGTATCTAGTAATCTCCATAATGTCAGCATTGGGACATATCTTCCATCCCTCTCTGTAGTTTATATAGCCTTAATTGTGCATGCACAGCTGCCTCTCAATATAGATACAGTGTCAGTATTATAAATAAATAAAAGTGAGAGGAAAACAGATTGAGAATGGACACAGCACAGCTCTTGAATAATTATGGAGTGACTGTATTATTAAACTTAGAAGGCCCCAATCTGCTTTTGACAACGAGAGTGCAGGAGCTGAGGGAAACTGACAATGCCTTGAATAGTTTTATGAGCGCGATTGTACTGCGACGTCTTTCCTTACACACGGCAAAGTACAGCTTTCTTGGCCATAAATGTAGTTGATGCCATCCAAAATCTTTATTGCTCATGTTGGTTTTGTGGGCAATGAAAGAGGTGAATTTATGTAGCATGACGCATAAAAGTCTGCAAGCCATTTAAAATGACTTATATTATTTTATCATGTCACTGAATCTGCGGGGCAATAGACATTTATGAAGAGAGCTCTTTAAATGACCATTTGCTTTGTAACCAATGCATTTCTCAGATATATCTCATCTACCTTTTTTTTTCGCTTTCATTGGTCATATAGGATAGATTAAAACACTGATGATATCTGCAAAGAGAGCAACAGACTGTTTAAAAAACAAATCACAGCAAGGTGCTCGTGAAACTGCTTTATGCTCTAATCTAATAAACTAATTACAACCCCAGGCCACCTCTGCTGTGGTTTCTCTAGGACACAGTTGTTAGTAGCATAATACATATGCACAGATAAGAATTATAACAGTGGCACAGCGCCACCCAGTGGTTGTGAGGTTGTATCACATTTTAAACAGACAAGCTACACAGCCTAATCAAATGGATAAATTGGCATACATTTTATTCTGCTGCTTAAATAATGAATGAGCCTCATGCTTAATGCTAAATTATATTCTATCTGTACCCAGTCCAGGTGCGCTGGGTACTGGAGACTGAACTGTAGAAGCTGGGGAAGATGAGAGTAGAAAGAGTGAAAGACTGAGAAGCATGCCAGTAAAAGGGCAGGGAGGGCCCTGTGGATGTAGGCCTCAGATGTTTTTTCTGGGAGGTCTTACCTCTATACGGTGCATATTTTCCAGGAGCTGAGTCAAGGAGCGGAGTTGCACTAGGGGGACCACCTTTCCATTGGAGGACAGCTCAGTCTGAGCCTCCTTATTGACCACAGAACTCAGAACTGGCAATTCCAGGTGGCAGTGTTTCTGAGAGATAGCACAGGGCAGAGGTTAACAAATTAGGGTGAGCTTAGACAACTTTATTTTCTAAAATTAAAAAACTGAAATTACAAGGAACTGATTAAATACGGCACAATAGGATTATAACTAGAATTTCAATGATCTTTTAACCTTCATTTGTGGAATATTTGAAAACTGTGGGTTTTTTCCTTCATGGTGACACCTTACAATGTTTAATTGGATCAACAGTGCTAAATTCAAAGATATCTGATTTACAATGACAAAATGAGGAAACCAGGAGATGCTCACATTTAAGGAGCTGGAACCAGCACATTCTTGTCATTTCTGCTTAAAAATAAATCAATCAATTATTTTCAGATGAATTTCAAAACTAATCAATTCATCAAATCTGGCATTTGGCTAAAGATGGAGCATTTCATTAATTAATCAATTAATCTATCAACAAAAGACTAAAATTGGTAACTGTCTTTAATCAGTTAATGGTTTTGGTTAAAGTACAAACATAATATTTTCTGATTTGCACATGAACTGAATATCTTAAGGATTTAGATAAAGAAAATACCCAATCAGCAGATTAATCTGTCAAGAACATTAGTTGCAGATCTATACTTGGCATCGTCTTCTGGTCATTTCAACATTTTCCACAATGAGCAATCAGAGAATGATGATAAGCCCTGCAACGAAGCCACAGCACCCACAGGTGGATGGCAGGGTGGCAAAGTAGCTGGAATGATTGTAAACAAAGTAAGCTTTCCTCTTGAAAAAAAAAAAAAATATATAGACAGATATACACATACCCGTTTCCTAGAGCTGGCCTTATCTTTAATTGCGAGGGGCAGATTGATGCTGGGGGCAGCCTGAGGACCGTTCCTTTTCTGGACAGCATTCAATGTTGATTTCCAGGGGGAAATGTGGTTCTTAAACCCACTCTGTAAGAAACCAGACAATTTTATTGATGATGGTCACAATATTCAAACAGCGGAAAAAGCATGAACTGCAAAGTCTAGGTACAAACCCTCATTCGTGATGGAACGGAGAGAGTCACAAGTTCTGGGCAAAACACTTTGTAAAGTGACAGTAGGTGCAGAAGGAACGGCTGCCTTCCCTATAGAGAGACAAGACAATCTTGTACTTGACATCCTCACTTTAATTGATGTTTGCTGATAATGCCAAACTGACAATAACCAACAAAAAAGGAAAGGGAGAGAGTAAACTTTTGCAATTTTTCATTAAACAGACTTTCAAAATCAACAAGGAAGTAATGTTCTAGTTTTGACAAATGGCACTAGAAGAAATCAAATCAGCAGAGTGTTTACCAGTTTGGATTGTAGTTCCAGCAGCTTCCTGACTCTGTTGACTCGCACTGCAATGAGAAAATAAATGAAGTAGTTAATAAAAGTCACAAGCGGTGGGACTACTGAAAAGAGGAGCAAACTAGAGAAAATAGGGGATATAGCAGGAAATCTGCAGATCAGGTGTGAAAATGTTGAACCTACCACTTTCTTGTATGGTCAAAAGGTACAACAGGTGGCAGATGAAAGGACACTGAAAAATGCAACAAAATATAAAATCTCAGCATTTGTTCATCCCATATCACATTGTAGTTGGGAGGTCATTTATTTATACACTAAAACACTAGGCCCCCCTAAAGGTTCACAGAGCTACCTGGATGACTTTGCAGATTAAAGCTCTGAATTCATCAGGCCACTGTCAGTTTCAGATTTGAGGGGATTTTCACTTTTAGCAGTATAGGGTATATAGACAAACCAGTAAACCTGTTTCCTGAAATAGGGCCTTAGTTGTGAGGCACTGCTCCTAAATAGATTAACTGCAGCAGAATACAACAACACAAACATCATTTGTAATGTATCAATTACAGGCCCAAATTACATAAACCCATTATCCGTCTTTCCAGCCAGGCAGAAATGAACCTTTATTTATCAGACCAAATCTGTGTCAAGGCACAGCTTCCATAAACAAGGAGGCGTTTCCCATTAGACCCTCATTTTAAAAGCTCTGGCATACAGATACAAATGTAATTTAAATGACAAATAACCTTAGAGAGCCTTAAATGAGTTACTTGAAACAAACAAAAATGAATAGTTGAATAGTATACTGTGCAAATTAAATTTGCTTTGCTTTCATCATATTTTTCTACACAGGTTATTACAATAAAACAAAGATCATCAGTACACGTACCAGATTTTCATCTGTGACAAAGGTGAAGATGATGCCATAGATAGCTCGAAGTTGGTCCTTTGCATCAATCATGTCAAATACGGTCAACACCCACTTTATAAAAAGAACCTGAATAATACACATGCAAAAGAACAAACAGATTAACTATAACTCTGTTTAAGAAATGACAGAATATGGAGTCAGGGGCAGGTAAACAAACACTCCATCTCAAATACTGCATTACACCAACTTATCAGAGCAAAGGTAAAATTAAGCTATTTATTTTTGCCCAGGCAGCAGGTTAATCCACAGCTTGAATAGGTGCAAACAAAATTATTTGCGCTTACTTGAGTGCCGACGGGTATTTTGCCAACACCCAACCAAGCCACCGCACGAACTACAGCTTCCTGTGGCACCACAGTGGCAGGAATCAGACACTTCAGCACCCGAACACACGGACTAGTCCCTACACAGAGAAATTGACAAAAACACCATCAGCGGCAGGAAGCAAAGGACTAAGCTGTGACCGGAAAATATGAAGCCTGTCCAATACATTAATAGACACTTTCCACCCTTCAGAGAAGAATGAAAGAAGCTTTGTGCCATTCACACCACACGGATAAGACATGAGACCATATCTAAAATATGTATGATGTTAGGCTCCAGCATTCAGGTCAATGAAAAGCAAAATATCAGAGAGTACATTTTAAACAGAATGGAGGAGGATACACTGGTGCTGCTTAGTGATTGCCTTACCCATACGGAGGCTCATGGCAAACTCCAGCATAATAGATATGGCCTCTGGGGACAGTCCTCTGCTGTAGGCCACCCTCTCCACCAGCACCATGTTGTTTTCAATCTCATCGTTCCCGACCACAGGAGTACCTGCTTCAACTACAGAGAGGAGAGGCAATGTCACAACAGAAACTGGATGAGTTACCAGGACAAAGTGAAAAATTTGCTCTGTCAAAACAAAAACACTGACAAAAACAATGTGTTTGTTTTAATAAAATCCTGCATCCTGGCAAAAACAACTGGGGAAGTTAAATCCATACAACATGTTTATATATTTAAATAGGTTTCTTCTAACTGAATACCAAATAAGCACAGAAACCCCCCTTTGTGTCATCTTGAAATAGCTTTGTTTCGTCTGGCTGGCAGTCCTCACTTCAGAGATATTACGTTTAGTTTACCATAAACTGTGAGAAAGAAAAACCCGAATCACCACAGCAGTGGATATTTTCCATCTGCAGATGATGTTACTGTTTTAACCCCAACCCTGTCTGTTATCAAGGGGGTAGGCTGACAAAGTACCACAGCAACCGCTAGTTACCAAAATTTAAAAGTTACAACCTAAAACTCGCGACAAAGTGATGTAAACTGAGGTTAACGGTAAACGGTTCATCTTGTGTGTACGGTGTTATCCTATTTTTTTCCTTTAGTAACGTAAAAATTGACAGTTTTAGCACCGTTGGCGACATAAACGCCACCGTCTGTTCCGCCCCGGTGGCTCGTTGTTTGTCTGAGCCACCACCTACCGTCAGAGAAGTACTTCAGGGCCAGAACAAATGGGTCCTCCGCCTCGTTCTTCCTTCTTTCTTTCTCCGCCACTCTCAGACTTCTGTTGCTGCTTCGGCTGGACACGGATTGTTCGGCTACGGCCGATGGATCCGTATCCGACGACGCCGACAAATTTAACGTTGCTGCCATTTCTACATTGCTAAACACAGGGCCCCACTCCGGCTTCAGCCATTCAAACAAAACTTAAATTCTCCGCGCGACCGTTTACTCTGCGCTTGCGCAGTAGAGTCCATCCGGTTAGTTGCTTAGCGGGAGTTGTAGTCCGTCCGTCTACAACCGTCGACCGACGGCCATTAGGACTACAAACGTCATCTGTTTTGGGGGGCGACAAACATAGACCGATAAATTTAGTGTTATGGCAGGATGATGCGACACTGCTGGAAGTCGACAGACGGTTAGTATCCTTAATAACAACGTGAAAATCGGGCATTAATGCATATGCAGTTAGAAGAAAGCAAGAAACCTACATAGAGCACTTTATGCCGATCTTCTTAACGTGATCTGTGTGCTTTGAATGTGGGCTATTAATACTTTTCACTATTTTCAGTTTTCATCCATTCAAAAAGTTTTGAAGTTTTCATAATAAAACTTCTGTTGCTTGTTTACAAAACCAATTAATATGAAATCCCAAGGCATAAAGAAAAGCACTACACATTTAAGGACAGAAAATCATGTGATCATGTGAATTATTGCTAATAGGAAGGAAATAGGGACCCACTGACATTGGATAGCAAGATCACACAACACAAAAATCCTTTAACAAAGTAATAAAATTGCAAATTTAAGGAAGGTTTAATCATTAATAATGATTGATTGAAATGTAAGAGTTGAAGTGAACAAACAATGTTTAGTCAGTCTTACCTCAATTTCTTTATTTTAAGTTTATCCTTTACAGAAATATTGTGAAATCTCAAAACTGACATTTTCAACTGAGTTTTCATCCCCAAAGGAAAACTGTAAAAAGGAATGATTTTCACATATTTAGAGAGAAAAATATAACCAAATGGATCAGCAAAAACCATTGAGAGACAGTGAATAGGTTTAAGACTACAACTGTGAATTACAAAAGGTAAAATCCCACTTTTAACAAGCAAAAAAGACCTCATTGATTTGATTATGTTCCGCTGTGCAAGCTAGCAGCAGATACCTGAGGCAGCACTTGCTGTCCTTCTCGGCTTAACATCTTCACTGTGACTTAACTGAACTCAAAGGAGGAATAAGCAGATCAGCTTATTTTACTTCAGGAGTAAGTTTTTCATGCACACTTTTGCTCAAATCTACTGAAATGAAAACTGAAACAAAGATTTATGTATCCTTTCTTTCTAAAATAGCCTTCTGGTAATTCTGCCACAAAGTAAGATGTGGATATGTAATAATAGTTCATGTATGATTCGTATAAAATTCTTTCAAGAGTTCTCCTCTTAGTTTATGTTCTGTTGTCTTGACCAAACGAAACATGCTTGAACTACCGAAATTCATAAATTATCAGTCTCTCATACCTACAGTATAAAAACAAATTAGAAAAACAAGCTACAAAGATTCTTTCATGAAAAATAGCATTCTCAAATCAACATGTAACATAATTGAAATTCACACTCGAGTTAAAACACAAACACAGCAGGACTGAAATAAATAGGGGAAATGGGCTGACTATTGTGACAATGAGCTGAGCTCATCAGTTTCCACAGGTGCGACTGTCCACGGTTATGTTGAGGATGTATGGATCTGGAGTTCTCAGTTTCACATTAACAGTGCAGAGGAGAAGGTGAGAGGAATCAGTCAGCCATCTGGATGGGACAGGGATGTGTGAGGGCTCTTTATTTCTGGATGTGACTGTTTCCTTCAAAATTTCAATGACTACAATCCATAAAGGTGCGCACCAGGTTCCCTTTGTCATGGCTTGGACCAAAGTGGAGAGGATTTTAAGACTGCTTGACCTTGTTCTTTTCCTGGTCATTCATGTGCTGTTCCTCTCTGCTGTCCTCTCTCTCCGGCCGGTCGTCACTCTGGCGGGCAATAAGCAATCGGCAGGTAAGCAGAATACCAAAGACTAGAGCGTGGGCGTACCGCTTCAGGGGGTCTCCTACTAGCTGGTGGAAGAAGAGGACAGCCAGCATGACCAGCAGCAGCAAGAAGTTGGCCACATCCTTCGGCCTGCCTGGCACAAGGGTGAGCACCACGCCGCAGCCCACCTCTAGAGAGCCAATGATCTTACGGAGCAGGACGGAGCTGATCCCAATCTTTTTCAGGCCTGGCAATGCCTTGGCGTAGCTCTTATATGCCCTTTTCTGCAGAGGAAAAAATAGAGACATTTAAATATATATATAGATATATACACTTCCAATATCTCACTAAGGTCATGCAAACCCACCAATGGCTGTCTTTCAGTGAGGCCATTTAATGAACACATAAGGTCACCAAGTGCTCTCAACACTAACATGCCTCCATTTTATCACTATGTTTGCACAGCTGATAATGCTCTGGAGCTCAAGGAAACATCACAACCTGTACACACTCGGTAAAATGTCCTCTTAGCATGTTAGTGAGGATTTTTAGCATGCCACCTATCATCATCTTCCACTCAGGACATTTCATCATCAGCAAGTGCATCTGCGAGAATTTGCTCGAATGCGCCGCCATTGCTCTTGAGCTGTGAAGTTGCTCCTGATATTTAACGAGAAGCTTAGCAAACTACAGCATATTTCAACGGCTGCAACTAATAACCTGTTATTTATCCGTCAGATGTGTACACCTGTAAGCTAAATTATAGCATGCGTTCACAGAATACATTCATTCATTATTCATTCCGGTTTCAGCCTTTACTAGCGACTAGCAGGCATATTTAAGATTGTTTAATGTGCCCATTATGATTAATAGATGATAGTATCGTGATGCTTAGACGTTTATCTGGATACATATAGGACCAACATGTGTGCTAACTGTTATTAAAAGCGATGCTGGGGATCTTAATGTTTTTGATACAGGATTACACACACTGGGGAAATACAGCTTCACACAAGCAGATTAGAAGAGAAAGGCAGTTTAAGGGCATCGTTTCCCGCATCTTTTCCTATATAGGTCAACATATCCACACATTATTCGAGCCTGAGAGCCTTTCACGTCTGCAGCCAACACAGAACAATGGCCTTTACCCCCCACCACTTGATCGTTTCGCGATTTACTCACCATTTCGCTGTATGCATCTTTGCTGAGCCTGGGAGTGAGCTTAATGGTGCCCATGAACACGAAAAACAAACCCAGAGCAAAAGAGAGGGCCACGATAGTTATTGTCCTTGGTGAGGCCATCTTTCCGCGCACGCAGCCTGTCGCTTCCCACTGTGCTGAATGAAAGTCGGACGGTTTCCCCGGCGAAGATGCACCAGAGGAGGAGGAGGAGGAGGAGGAGGATGGGCTTCTGGATGAACCACAAAAATGGCGACGCGCCCCCCCCACCGCGCGCGCATCCAGCAGCTGCTCAACACACAGCTTTACACGTTAACTTAACCTTCACTTCACGCCATTAATAACACAAACCTTTTAGCTTCTGTATACAGCTGTGTCAAAATATGAGAGAAAATATTGTCTCTAAACGCAGGAACAGGCCCCATCAGCCCTGGGCCCCGGCAGCTGCAGGCTCACTGTGTCAGGATGTTTGTGGTAGTAAAGCATTAAATCAACTAATGTGCAGTAGGCCTAGTAGAAACAGACAGACACTTAACTTCAGTAAAAGCACCGCAACACACACTGCTAATTAAAAGAAAAACTCACTGAAAATGTCACTAAAGTAAAAGTAGTAAGTCTGATGAGGAAAAAGTATTAGAAAAACACAGACTCCTAGACTGATGCTTCATGAAATGTCCACACAGTAAGTGTGATCTAGCACAGAAAAGTCTGCTCACTTTGACCTCAGTATCCCTAAGTAGGTTGTTCAGGAAAATGAGGTGAACATCTTTTTCTTACACAGAAAAAATGAAATCAGATTTCATCCCTGTCTCTAGGCAGCACAGCAAAAGTTTTAGCAGTTTTGCACATTTCAGTAAAGCCTTGTTTGAGGGCATTTAAATAAAAGTCTGTAATGCTTAGAAGTACGAATGCAATTTGGCTCAAGGAAATGATGGCCCTGACTCATGTGGTACTTATGGTCCTAAGAACAAAAGCAGTAAATTACATCTTTATTGATAAAACTATAGACAGTTATCAATTATAGCAGCTGTGGCTCTAAATATATGGCACCCCCAGTGGGATTTTTTAATAATAACTAACAACCAAAAGAAACTTTTTTTTGACAGAAATTAAAAAGACACCCCATAAATGACATGCAAAACCATGGCTTCATGTTGGTATATTTAAATGTTATTTTAGGGGCCACAACAAGCCATAACATTACCTGCTGCTGCTGTCATGTAAACACACAAGACATGCCATGCAAGTAGTGACAAAATGTTTATTATACAATTTCATAAATATATTCATCACTTTAACAATGACCCTTTGCTCAGTGCACTGATCATTGCTGGAAAACTGTACCAATAATCATAAAAAAGGATTTCAATCAAAAAAATAATAATTTCCCTGACAAATAAGACTGCATAGATTATACAACTTTTACAATGTTTTGGCCAAGCACACACATTGAATATTTACCTTGCATTTAGCTTTTTAAAATGTTATATTATCAGTATTCTTCCTCTATGGTTAGATATTTACGCAGACCTGCCCTTCACTACACTTTTGCAGTTTCACTCCAAACGTTCAGGGGTCAGGTCTGAACTGACCTGACAAGTCTATAGAAATGGTGATAGAGACATAGCTGTCAGAACGTGACTATCTCCTGGTGAAACGAAGCTTGTGAGTGAGTTTGTGAAGTGGTGCAGTGTGTTGTATACTACTGCTGTCGACCACATCCTCACACACAGGTGGCAGGACACAACCAGGAATGACTCTCACTGTCCCTGATCCTGCCGTTCCTTCAGAGCCAGTATTGCTTTTCGGTAAAGATCTATCAGGAGACAGGGTCATCTTTTTAAACATAAGTTTGGATTTCATCAGTTTCAGAGTCCATAGTGTTACTGTATTTGATTGGTGGATGGAAGAAGTGGATGGGGCTCACCAAAGGTCGCAGAGAGGTCCACAGGTTGAGAGTAACCTCTGGGCATCTCCTCTGTGTTGATCTTGTTCTTTCTTTTTACTTTCACAGCTTTCTTCTTCTTCTTCTTTTCTCCTTCAGCTAGACATGAGAGAAAAAGGAAAATTAGATTTCGATTGTTAAAGAATTTATATCTAAAAAAACAAAATACAGGCCATTCGTAACTGATTACAACCTTTCAGCGGCTTCTCCTCGTTATCTGGCGATTCTGGCATGTCCTGAGTTTCTTCCTTCACCTTTGTTTTGCGTTTAATTTTGCCTTTTTTCGGGGGGATGAGTGCACTGCTAGCTTTCTCTCTATGAGCAGAGTTTTCTTGCTCTCCTTCATTACCGTCACCCTCCTCTTCTTCCTCCTGTTCTTTTTCTTTTTCTTTGCTTTCTTCTCCATCCTTGTCTTTCACCACTTTCTTCTTCTTCTTTGTCTTGAGCCTCCCAGATTCCTGGGAGAAGATGTTGGTTTGAGTCAACATTTATTCAATGTCACATTCATTTTATATCACATAATTTCAGAGCACTTCATAGTTCACATGACCATAATTAGACACAGTGGGTCGCACTCTGACGGTTAAATAACTCATTAGGTGGTAGAAAACTGATCAGAGGTGATCAATCAGTTTTTCACATGTGATTACATGTTGGTTTTTAACCAGGATGGACACTTTTTGGACATTTTTTAGGAATTATACCAACAAGTCATGAGATTGAAACAATTATAACATGAATACATTGAACTGTCCCTGTAGAAAAGACTGTAAATTCTGTCTCTCACCTTCTGCAGCATGTTTCGAATGGGCTGCAGTTTTCCTTCACCCTTGCGCTTCTTCTCCTTCTCCTTGTCTTTGGGCCGATGAACCTGACGAAGGTCTGACTTGCTGGACCTCATTCTTTGAGGGGGCATTCAACATAAAAGGTCAACATGCAACTTCATTTTAATTTTTTTCTTTAAAGATTCATTTCGACCTGTAGAGTATTTCAGCTGTGAATTCTTACCGTTCCACCTTGGTCTTTTTGCGAATTTTCTCAGTTTTCCCGTTCTTCTCTCTCTCTTTTGACTCCAGAGGTCTCTTACTGTCTTGGCCTACCCGAGTACACAGCTCAGGGTAATCCAGACATACTGCGCGCAGTAGCCACCGAAGACCTCGTAGTGTTTTTCTGTCTGACCAGCGTCGCAGGTCCATTAAGGCTGAACAAGGCTCCTGAGAGTGAAAGCACAAATGTGAGTTCATCAGTCAGTTCATCATCGCTATTTGGTTTGCATTAGTAAATTTTAGAGCAGTATTTACTATATGGCACAGAGAGCGGCTCTGGTTCACAAGCTTCTCAAGAGACAGAATCTCAATCAGCTCACTTCCCAGCAAAGCGTTCATTTTGTCCTGTTTGTTTGCCAATCTGAAACCAAAAGAAAAAAAGTTTCAGCAGAGACCTAAGTGACTTAGTAAGGTCTATATTCCCCCCTCCCCTCTCTCGATTAGCCACCAGAGGGCACTGTTAACACTACACATGATGTCAGATCTCATTTAACATTGACACATGAAGTTGAAGATATTTACACTAATATTGGTTTTCCTGCCACTCGTGGTTGTTTCAGCAGGTCAGCCAGGACTTCCTTGACCTCCCTAATCCTCTGTCTGTCACTGGAGTCCACCACAAAGATGATCCCATGGGACTCTCCATAGAGGTCCTTCCAGCCTCCTCTTGAATCTGCTGATCCTCCAACATCCAGCAGGGTGACCAGATAGTTCTCCACTCTCAGTTCATTTCGCACACAGCCATGGGTGGGCCCTGCTTCCACAGCATGGGGGACTTAAAGAGACATGCAGGAAAACATAGGTTAAATATTGGTTAAACCTACATTATGCACTGGCAAATCAGAAAAAATACTTGTAAATTACCTTTTGCCATCCCTTTGATAGAGCATGTTTTTCCTGCTTTGTCAAGACCAACCACAAGAATGGTCACTTTCCTGCAGAGATGTACATACAGGACAGAATTTGAGTTAAAAGTGCATCATACGGCTTTATTATCACTGACCACGTTTCAAGGTACTTAATCATGCTCTCTCAAGGTTTTCAATTTTTTTATTTTCATTTTCACCTGATTGGTTCTTGTATTTTTGAGACCCAGGTGCAGCAGTTGCTCAGCAGGTTGAACATGTTTACTTGAGGTGAGTGAGGTGAGCACAGAGGCCACCATCTTCTCTGGAACTGGTACCTGGAAACAGATGGTCATCCTTAGTATGACTCACTATAGGCACACACACACACACACACACACAAACATGCTGATAGAGCTAGCCAGTTGAGTCACAAGGGGCAATGGCCAGGTCCAGCACAAAGATGCTTTGTGTCTGTCTCCTGTGAGCTTAGCAGACTTTTACAGATGGTCAGACATCCAGGTGGTGCTTTAACTGCCAAGTGTCTCTCTCTGCTGCACCAGAACCTAGATTTAACTATAGTCTTCAATTCTTTCTTTCAATACAACTTCAAAATGTCTACAGTTTCCTTGGTCACTAATTAATCAGACCTAAAAATAAAAGACATTTCTTAACAGTAAACATTAAGGACCATTAAAACATTGTCATGAATTTTTCCCCTGATTCTTTTCATCAACAAGTTCTGACATGGTATAATAGTAAGAGGACAGTTAAAGCTTTCTTCTACATCCAGTCGCTCTCACAAGGCTTGCGACACTCTTGAAGCAGGTGTGCCCGAGGCAGACGGGCCATGCAGTAAAAAAACTGCAGATCTTACAGTCCTTTGTCGTGCATCTGTTCAAGGGTCTTTAATCTGCTAAAGCCAGTTTAGGTTGGCCCGCTTTTACCGTGTTGTTCACAAGCTGACCCATATCTGTTATGGCTGTCGTCAATGAGGACATCAACCTTTCTGCTATAGTGTGAGTAAGACTTTAAGAAGTTTGAGAAGGGTTTTTTTTGCACAGTCATCTGAAATTGCAACATATTTGACCATATGAGCAAGTTTTTTTTTGTTTGTTTGTTTGCTTTTTTACATCGGGCCAGTTTAGAGTATGTGAGAAAAACAATTTTGATGTCAGCAGCTTTTGACACAATATCACCTGTTCTGTCCCAAAGGACTAAATGTGCAAGTGTAAAAATATGTGCATATACATAAAAAAAAAGGTAAAAGATCTATGTGTTTGTTTAAATAAGGAGATTTTGAAATGAGCATTTAATGTTTTATGTTCAAAATAATTAATCAAATATTGTTTTTGCTGTTTAAAGTGTCCAAAGGAGTGATGTTTGCATTATTTGCATGACACTTTGCTTTTTTGCACTTTTTTTTTTTTGGTCCATATTTTAGTAAACAAAAAATTAATTGATGTTAGACTTAAAGGAGCGACTAAAATATTTAACACAACTAGAGTATTTAAACAATATTTAATCCAGTGAAGTCATAAAAAGAATTAAGGTATAATCAAAATCCCAATTATTAATAATAATGGCCGTGAAAAACCTGTTGATTGATTTAAAAGGTAAAGGCAAAGTAATCTACAATATATTTTCAATGTAAATTTCATTTATAAAAGTGATAGATTTATTGTTATATACCTGTAATTACTTTTAAGAAATATTAAACACAACAGCACGCTGGTTTAAATACACACAAACAACAAGCGAACAGTACACATGGGTAGTACAGTGCAGTGGATCAGTGGACTCAGACAAAGTGTTTTAAATTCAGTGGGCACTAAGTGCCTTGTATACCTGACACAACTAAATGACTAAATTATGTGTATTTATGAGAAATTCAAAGAGTACTTACAGAAGTAAGTCTATCTCCATTCATTTGTTTGGGTGCATGTCTCTACTAACATCTTGTACCCACCAGGTAGGAAACTAATCAGGCTCACACTAAGCCTTTGGTCACCCCATGTGGGACGTACATAGGAAATGTTTTGGTACTCCAGCCAATCCCAGCGCCCACTGAGTTTATCTCTGACCCCATTGGATGCCGTGGTCCTTTTTTAACTAGACCAAAGTAAAGTGCACATATCCATACAAGTGAACTAAATGTGTCTTGTGGTGTGATCCGTGACGTGCGGTGATCTCCTTTTCCCACTGAAGTCTGAAAGTGGCAGCAAACAGAGCGTTTGAACAGACTTAGGCTGCACAACTTTAGCCACTAAGGAAGATAATGACATCATAACTATGATGATGGCCAGGTAGTTCCTCACAACAATGTACATATGATGAGTCTGCAGGTATAATTGGCACTAAATCTTACTACAGACCTGTTTTTTCATTTGTATTCAGATAATTATTATTATTGACCAGCCAAGTTTATATAGCAGATTTTATGCACATTTTAGACAGGACGACTAATATGAAATATTTGTTTATCAGCCAACTGCTGTTGTCATTGTCATTTGAAGGCACAGTAGTACCCCAATTTACCTTTTACAACTTTTATATATCTCAGTAACAGCGATGATATACACCATCTCTTCACCACAATGTACATGTAAGAGATGAAACGAAAACAAATAAAGGACACTAATAAAACTAAGGGCTTAGAACCAGGACCTAAAGAAATATATAAAAACATACATAAAATACACAATGTAATGTGGCCCTCCAAAACCACAGCTGCATGAAAATGATGTATAAGAAACTAAGAAGATGGAAAACAAAGAGGATAAAGGTCCTTAATGACGTCTTACACTCAACAGACTGTATTATGTAATGTTATTAATACAATAATTCACAACACATACGTGTGGGATTAGCCACTAGATGGCCTTGTATTCACAGGATCTATTTTCACTTCAGGCTGCTGTATATCATACAGCCTCTGGAGATAATATAATGGCTCTACTATGTTCTTGCTCCTGACAGAATGAATTTCCTCTGCATATAGATTTGGGTTTATTTATAGTCTGCCCTGCTGATGTTTTCCCTCTATATACACCAGGACACATGAATTATAATTCCATTGATATTTATGTGGGAAAATCTAAAAAAAAAAAAAAAGAAAAGAAAAAGAAAACAGACAGTGAACTGAGGAGAAGCGTTCCTGCAACTAATGCAATTATTCTTAAGACAAATAAATCTAGTGACGAGTGAGAGCCGCCAGACAGGAGCAGTGGTTTGTGTGCTGGCTTTATCTCATTATGTCATTAAATCAGTGTCCAATGAGGTTCCACCCTTCTCTGCTGAGTAGACTCATCCCAGACTCTGACCACAGCCCCGTGTCAGCTGACACTGATACACACACACACAAACACAACACCCCCACACATGAATAAAAACAGCAGCAGCTGAGGACCACACCCCCATGTCCTCCTGTTCACATTGCACACATGTTTCAGAAACCCCTGACCACCGATTTAGCAATCTCAATTACAGTTTACATTGTTTTACAACTTCTGTTTTTTTTCTGTGGATGTAATATTAAAGGAATAGTAAATACACTTTTTTGCTGTCTTGCCTAAGGTAGATAAAAAGAAATAATTGATTATCTTCTTCTTTGTTTTGATTGCTCTTTAAAAGCAATCATTTGCAATTCCTTAAACTGGTGAGTTTGTCAACAGAGAAATGATTAATAGTGGCCTCTTAAACATGAAGATTTCCAACTTCATATTCTATGTCAAATTAAACAGTTCTTTTTCATTTAATTTTCTAATAATTAATAGACCAAATGGTTCATAGATAATGAAAGAAACCACTAGTTGCATGAAAAGGTGGATGACACATATGTCTGTGTGCTATGTGAAGCCACAGACAGTTGGCATAACGACTGGGAACAGGAGGAAACCCTCAGACTGACTCTGTCTGAAGGAAACACAAATCTGCCTACGAGCGCTCACTAATCAAGATGTTATCTTTTGTTTGATCCTTTAAAATATTAAATGTAAAGAGGATATGTTGTGGTATCTTTTGGACAAATTGTTTATTTCAGTCTTGTTGACGACCACTGCACCCTTCCACTAACCGCACTGGCTGTTAACTCAATGCACAGGGCATTCCTGGTGCTCTGTAATGAGGTTTCTGTCTCCTACTTCCCCATGTCTCCACAGAGCAGACAGCCTCTGCAGACTGAAGTCACTGACCCACGTTACTGCCTCACCAAACACATGTATTAGTAATGACAAGTCTGCACGGGTTGTGTCGACCCCTTTCACAATGCCAGGCTCGTGTCACTGACTTAGATGAGATCTGATTAGACAGGGTGAGGTCAGGATGTTTGGAGTGAGCTGTGCTGAGGCTGCCTGTAAAATGTATAGTGAAACACTAAGGGAAAAACTCTTTGTTGTTCTGTATTTTTCCATACCTCAACTATAGTGGAAGTTAAATCTCTTCCACAAATGGGGTTTTCTGTTCAGGTTTAAATAGGACAGGGGTTACTTAAGGTCAAAGGTCATGTTGACATTAGCCCACAGTAACACACGGTACAGTTTTGAAGTGGAAATGTTTGGTAGGCTGCTGCAGATTGTCTCTTTCTCATACGCCTTGGAAACAAACAATCCTTGTTGCATAAGTAGCTGAGCAAACATTGAACTGGTTCTTTTCGCCTTTATCAAAAAATGTCAGCGTGTTCCAATGAACAAGACCCCTTGACGAATAGGATCATAATGTGTAAATAGTGAAGGAAAAGACTGAGTGAAGTTTAAATTGCTGACAAGTGTATGTGTGTGTGTTGCCTGCACCTGTTCATATGACGGCTTCACTCAGTGGCCTGCAGGTCACTATAACAAGGCCAAGTCCACCCTGCTGGTGGAAACTAAAAATGGAAGAGCAGAGAAACTGATCTCCTTATCCTCACCCTCTACAGCACTTCCATTTGAAAAGAGACTAATAGACTATATAGTAAAACAACTATATTTTCCCCAATTCAGTGAGTGAGCAGTGAGTTTGACTAAAATTGTTGTTGGTGTTCCCCTGTAGATTCACAATAAATCCATCTTTTTCCTACTGATTTGTGTGTTTAATTCAGAAGAGAAGCATCTGAGATCTTAAAACTTCAACTCGTCCTCATGCAGTAGAAGTGGTTGTAGTAGTAGTAGCAGTAGTAGTAGTAGTAGTAGTAGTAGCAGTAGTACACAAAGTCACAGTGACCTGCAACATTCCTCATGCTGAAAATAACTTGGCCTACATGTGACTAATACAGTTAATTCACCGATTCTGTTGCTGTTTCCTCTATTTTATGCACGTCTCAAAATTGAACAACGTGATCATATGCACATCACCTGAATGTTGCTGCTGGTAGTGTTTGGGCCATAAGTTCAAATATATTGTGTAAATTATCTGAATCTGTAAAATAATAATACTAACTACAGCTGCCATTTACTCAGGTACACCAGAACTTCTTTTTTATTTCATTTTCTTTATCTTCTGATTAATGCTACTCAGTTTTATTCCACATGCAGAGCACTGTGAAAAAGTTGTAGGCAATGCAGGTGTTTACATTCTTGTTGTCACACAAAACCACTGGGGAGCCTGAACAGTCCCATATTCATTAGGCAGCATGACAGCGGCCCCAAACATACACCCACAGTCATAAAGCACTACCTCCAGAGACCAGACCCCTTAATATGAAGCTACATTTTGTTTGTGAAAGCAGCGTCACTTTACTCTCAGCGCCCACAACCTTTCCACAGTAGGGCCTGTGTTATATTTATAGCAT
>OMNW01013947.1:32044-44997 GCA_900303245.1 Selene dorsalis
GTGATCATATGCACATCACCTGAATGTTGCTGCTGGTAGTGTTTGGGCCATAAGTTCAATTATATTGTGTAAATGATCTGAATCTGTAAAATAATAATACTAACTACAGCTGCCAGATTAACTCGGGGGTGTGAAATGTCAAGCAGTCAAGCACAGTAGTAGGCTACAGCAGTTAAGTAAATTTACTCAGGTACATCAGAACTTCATTTTCTTCATCTTCTGATTTATGCTACTCAGTTTTATTCCACATGCAGAGCACTGTGAAAAAGTTTTAGGCATTGCAGGTGTTTACATTCTTGTTGTCACACAAAACCACTGGGGAGCCTGAACAGTCCCATATTCATTAGGCAGCATGACAGCGGCCCCAAACATACACCATAAAGCACTACCTCCAGAGACCAGACCCCTTAATATGAATCTACATTTTGTTTGTGAAAGCAGCGTCACTTTACTTTCAGCGCCCACAACCTTTCCACAGTAGGGCCTGTGTTATATTTATAGCATACAATGAGAATTTATTTCCAGAATAGCCGCCAGTCCAAAATATGCTCTTCCTGTCATTATAGTTTCTCACTTTCCTGCACTCAGTTTTATTCCTGACACGCGTTGCATGTAGATTTATTTCACAGATAACCTGCTTCTTTCACCATAAACAAAATGTCATCATAGCTCTGATTTCTTTTACTTTTTAAAGCTCCCGCCCATCACTTCCGGTGCTGCTGCTGCGTGCGTGTGTTTCACTTGACGCATTCATCGCACTGACAGTGGATCCGCACCAGCGGAAGAACCGCACGAGCTGCTCGCCTCGGCCGCCGCCGCCGCAACAGAATGCCGACACGGAACCTCCCACGGCCCGCGGTCACCCTCCACCGCTGGATAAACCCTCGTTGTGTCTCTCGCACGAAGCAACCCTCGCGCCACTCCGGCCTCAAGCAGCAACACATAGCCTCCGAGTTTCGGCTGTGTTGAGCTTTTGTTATAAACTGACAGCACAGCTGAACTTTCGCGTCCTCGCGCACTGACGGTGCAACAGCAGCAGCAGCAGCAGCACAGAGATCGGTGCGGGCGGACAGCTGGGTGGTTTCCCCCGGATTTAAACGGGCCACACAGGCTCGTAACGCCACGTACGACGACGATATATGAGACAATAAAGAAAGCCGGCCCTTGGGCGTGTGGAGGAGCGGTGCTACAGCCGAGTGACGAGAAACCGGCGATGATCAACTTGGAGGAAAGTTGGGAGAGACGGCGCATCAAGGGGGATAATTAATAAAAAGAAAGCGATGTTTGGGGGACGCGGCACGGCGAGGCGCGTTCACGTCAACCTCCCGTAGGGACGCCGAGTCTGTTCCCCGCAGCAGTTCGGCGTTCAAGCCAAACTTTGTGGTATCATCATGTGCGAAGTGGCCATGGAGGAGCAGGAGCGAGAGATCTCGGACATAGACCCGCACGAGTCCTCCTCGGTGGCGGAGAACGGGGTCATGGTGGTGGTCAATCACAGCCGGGTCCGTGCGCCCCTCAGCGTCGTTTTGGCCACCGTGCTCTACTTGGCGGAGTTCGTCATGGCCGCAGTGCTCAGCAGCAGGTACCACAAAACCGACGATGACATCTGGATGGGCTTCACCATCGTCTTCATGCTGCTGCCCGCTGTGCTCATCCAGCTGACGCTCACGTTCATCCACAGAGACCTGGGTCGGGACCGGCCTCTGGTCCTGTTCCTGCACCTGCTGCTGCTCGGCCCAGTCATCAGGTGGGTGTGTGGGGTGGTGCCACTCAAAGGCATGGTCATGGTTGTTGCATGTTAAGTGACGATTTCCTACAAATAGTGGTAATTTGCATTGCTGCGGGTCATTTTCCTGGTTCTTCTGGTAGTTTTGTTGTAGTTTGTGTCTCTGGTTGGTGGGAGTGGTTCTCATTTAAAATTTTACTTGAGCATGAGTTTAAAAAAAAAAATCCACAATAAGCCATATTTGAATTATTGAATAATACAAATGTGCAAATGACTCAAATGAGTATGCTGAGCACCCTCTGCTTTGCTGGCAGCACCAGTTCTCCTGGGTTTTAGTTTTCAAAGTACTTGGCAGGTAGTTTGTTCAAAGCATAACAGTCGCCTCAGTTCTACCATCAGTGTTTTCTGTCTCTTCATGTGATATCAGACTGACTCTGTGATGTTGAGATCAGGGCTCTTTGGAGGCTAGAGAGGGTTGGGGGGTGGCGTGTTTGGAGGCTCTGGTGGTCTATTTCAAGTACCTAAACACGTTGTTTAGTGTAGTACTTGTACATATACCTAAATTGTCTTATGTGCCAGCACTGTTGTTGAATTGTAGGAAATAACCCAGAACGTGTAAAAACACAGTTAACACTTACACTGATGTAAGAGCACAGAAGAATCAGAATCATATATTCCTATACTGATTAGTCATATGCTGTGTCTCATTCTCATTAATCTCATTGGACAGGCAGGTACCACTTTTCGTTTACAGTGCAGGACAGTTAATGGAAATTGGCATCTGGATGAACAAATTGGCAGTCTGTGCCGAGTACGTAAAAGCACCACACTGCTACTGATCTGCAGTGTTTTATCATTATGGGTTGTAAGTGTTGCTGCACCATTTAGATGAATCACTGATGAGCTTGCAACTGTTTTGATAACTGTGTTCCCAACCTTCGCTGGTTCCGGCCTCTCAGGCGACAGTATTGGATGCTTTTCAGGGTCTTGCACTAAGTAGTAAACAGAACATCTTTGGGTTTGGTATAGGATTTATAATTTCAACCGGTGAGAGCTGTAGTGAGAATTTCCACTGTTTTCTGTTTTCTTGGAGATAAAGCAGTCAGCTGAGAATATGATTGACTGATTAACTGGTAACTGTGGGCTGTAGTCCTGTTATTGTTTCAGCTCAGTTTTAATTCTTATACAGATTTAATTTTCTGTTTACAGTGCAGTACAGTTACTGGAATACAGACTGAACATTTCTCGAGTGTTTACAAGCACTGCGTGATATTTGAAAGCTCAGACAGTGCAGAGACATGCAGGATGCTGAGTGGAGGCAATGAATCGGCCGGTCGGTCAACACAACAATAATCTGTAAACAATAATCTCTCAAATGAAGACTCCAGGTTTTTGACATTTAGTCTAACACATCGAGACATCTGAAACCATCAGTCTGGCCAAATGTAAGTGACATGGATGCTTTTTCTGTGTTTCACCATGATTACAAGTGGTTGAACCAGTGTTTTTGGACCAAATGAGAATTTCAGATTGTCCAGTCATTAACTGAATCACATGAAAAGCCTTTTCACAGTGTAGAAGACGATGGACAACTGAATGTAACAACAATCTGAAGTGAAGAATAGAGATAAACCTTATAACAGATCCTGTAATATTCTCTATCTGCTTTTAATTTGAAGTCTCCTCAACAGTGTGGTCATGTCCTTTGGATCACAGTTGAACCACCCCCCACAGTCTAGACTCCAGTCTGTCAAATGACACTGCAGAGCTGGCGTCTGCCCTAGTAACGCATCCTTCACATTTTATGGCATGTACGCCACTCAGTTGTTATGACCTCATCTGAGGATAATAGCACCCAAAGGCTTTGGTGCTGCAGACCAGCGAGGTGTGGCTGGATCAGGACAAGAGAGGTCAGAAAGAGGCTGTGTATGTTGCTGGAAACGTTTCTAGAAATAACCTGAATGGATTTATTCCTGGAAATCAAAGGAGTAAGGAGGAATGCAAATTAGATCGATTAGTAGGTATAGGAAAAAGTTGAAAATAAGTGTAGGTAAAATAAATGTCAAGTCTGCTAGGTCTGCCTCAAGGAGGTGTTTATTTGAATGGGGCCAGGTTTCAGCTGAGATACCAGTTTGGCAGTACATGACTCATGTAGGAAGCAGTAGGTGTAGACTCCTGCCTCTGAAATTCAAATCTAAACTTGATACTTTGCTCTGAACTTTGATTTGTGAACAGCTCCTTGAGGTGGTGTTTTGAATTTACAATACTAGTGGCAGAGTTAACTGAAGGGTGTGTTCTTTTACAAGGTGACAACCTGAGGCCTGGGCTTTAGTTGCAGGTTACTTTCCAGGAAGAAGAAGGAGCTTTGCAGGACAACGTGTTTGAAAAAGGCTCCATTGTTTTGTGGCTTAGCTTAAAACACACAACAGGTGAATGTATCTTAAAAAATACTGTCAGAAATGGAAATAAATGGGGCGTCAGGTGGCCTTGCTGCATGTTATTCCCCCTCTCACTGTTGACTGTCTAAAATAAGAGTCTCAGCGATAAGTAATTCTACAACAGTTTCGTATCTGAAATCAGATAAGTAAAGAAAATCTGATAAGCAACATTTACAAGGCCAGTGATGAATGCAGGCACAGCAAAAGATACCTTTTACTGCTTTATTTTTGTTATAGCTCCAATAAATGTATCAAAAATATTTCCATGACAAATAGGAAAACTGCTCACCTGAAGTAGAAGTTTATATAGTTTCAGTTACTGTATCAGTGATATTTGTTTTACACCCTGACCAGAACACGTACTTCCTGTACTTGTGCCACAGCGGTCTCAGATCCTCTCCTCTGATCTCTGGAGGTTTGTTACACTTCACAGCATTTGAAGTCGACAGAAGTTTGGTGAAGAGTTTGATGAATAGCTTTGTTCAGTTTGTTAAAGGGGCCGGGGGAAAGAAAAAAAAACAGCAACCAAGGACTGACCTGCTGAAAAAATGTTTGTAAAACCAAAAGCAGCTGCATCTGCCGGCCGTGCACTGGTTTATGATCCCGCAGCGATTCAAAGCAGCCGTGACTATGAAACAGATTTTAATATTGCCTATGTGACAGTATTTGCTCCATCCTCTTCTTGTGGTTATCATTTATTGCGCAGAGCTGCAACACAACCAGGAAGCACATTGCAGGGTTGGTGGGACATTACAGGTCACTCTGTACTGCTGCTCTGTTTTTTGTTTCCAGCTCGTCTTATTCTGTGCTGCTGTAAACAAATCACCTCCGCTCCCTTTTGCCTCAGATGGTAGTTTTCCTGTGTGACTTGGGGATGGTGTAATTGCTGATCCTCTGACTCAACAGCTAAACATCCCATGTCTTGTATTAAATAGGAATTTGATGAGCATTTTAAACATTTTTAACATTTGCTTTTGTTGTAACTGTGTGTTGTGTTTTTAGTTGTTTTTGGAGTCCACCAGAAGATATTGTAACAGACTGTCACTGTAGAAATGTCAATGAGGGAGTCGGGTATCTGCTGGAGGGTGGACCTTGTCTTGACTTGTCTCCTTTAGATCCTGCATATCCAAACCAGTGGCAGCAACCACATAATTACTCTGGCAGCTAGGACTGGCCTCAGCATGTAAAACTTCTTGTTGTGTTTTTTATAAACTCCACAGTCTAACAAGGTCGTGTTGGAGACCGTGATGAACCGCATGTGGTAATCCCAAGAGACCAAAACAGGATGATCTTGCTAAAGAGCTGTTGAAAGAATTTCCTGAATGCAACGCTCTGAGAATATCAGCATTTCACTTTGTCACAGGAGATGCTTGGTTGACATCTTATTGTGAAAGAAGGCTCTTCTTAGTTCTCATTGTTGTTTGTGGCACTTTACAGCTGTAGACTCACACTGAGGTTAACATGTTAAGACTGCAAATAGAGCAGAAGCCTGCATGTTTCCCCTTTCTATAAATCTATAAGTTGGAGCCTTGGAAGTCAGTGTATTGATTCTCTTAGCTAATGCATTCACCGGTCATCCTGTTGTTTTTTTTTTTTTACTCTAAGTGAAATCCAGCCTGCCTCTCGGTTGCTGTACAGAATCCTAAGTGCACACTGGCTCCAGTTCAGCAACCTCATACTTGGTCCTCAGCCCATTGTGCTGCTACATTTCCAGGGAAAAGATGTCAGTAAATCAGGTTTCTGACCTGTGTTACTCCAATGTAAACCTTTGTTCACCAAAGCTGCCTTTGTGTCCCTGTGACTAACAGTCTGGGAGTAAATACACTCAGAGTGTTTGTATGCTTGTGATGAGATAAGGCCCTGCTTGCAAATAATGACAAGATTTCCGTTGTCAGCCTTGAGATATTTGAGTCAAACGCAGTTCAGGGACTGGTGATGAAACTCAGCACTAAGTCAGAATTACAGTAAGTAGCAGCTGAAGCAACAGGGTCTGAAAATGCCTGTGCTGACTCTGCAGGGTCAGAGATAGCACATAGTTGAGCCATGCAGAAGCAGATTCATTTTGGGTTCCTGTGCGTCAATGCTTATAATGTCCAAAGTTGGAGGTTTTCGAGAGAAAAGATAACATTCCTGCAGAGTGATGTGAGATTTAGAGCAGCAGTGGGAATCCTCAGAGGGGCTGGGTTTGTGTGCACATTTGCAGCATTGTGAATTGCAAGTCAACGTTATTAAGGGATTTAACTGCTGGCATTTTGTTGTTAGAAGGTGGAAACCTTGCGCTTCCAGTTTAGGCAGTTCACTTGTTCCAGCTTGAATTTTGATGGCTGATGGGGAGCCTGGGGATTTATTTTTTGGGGATTTTTATAATGTTGATCCCCTAAAAGAAAACAAGTCTGTTTTTAACTATATTAAACAATTTAATTAACTATAAATCCCCAATATTGGTTGAGGTTTTAAACACTTTCTTCACTGTGGCTCTTGAACCGAACCCTTTATTTATCTGTAAAAGGTAGAAAAACATGCTTCCCTCCCTCCTGTGTGAATAGTGTGGGTTGTCCCCGCTGCAACTGAACACATGGAGCATTTACCTTGCAAACACTGAAAAGAGCCACGCCCAGAGATTTTCATTTGATCCATTCAGGTCATAGGAAACTGTGATTGCTTTCTTTTGACTGCCCTCTGGTGGAGTCCTGTAACTGTGCGTGTGTTTATGTAGTTGTATCTACAAAGACAGGTCTGTTTATGTTGGATTCCCTACATGAGAAAACATTTCTGAGGTGAATGTTGTGTCCAATATTAATAATCAAATGAGTCATTTTAAGTTCCTACCCCAAACATAAGCTGCGACAATAAACTGCTGATATTTTCGGCCTGACTCTAAGCAACTCTAATTGTGCTCTGTAGACTATATTGTTCATACATATTCACTATGATTGATGATTACGTGTTGATGTTTAAAGTAAGACACCCTGACGTCCCAGTGCAGTGTGCTGTGACTTAAACATAACATTGTACTGCCCTCTTTTGGAGTGAAAACATTCCTCCACTCTCAACCCTCTCTGCTCTCCCATCCTCAGGTGTTTGGAGGCTCTGGTGGTCTATTTCAAGGCAGGCAAAAAGGAGGAGCCGTACGTCACCATTTCAAGGAAGATCAGTCTGAAGAAAGGACAGAAGACGCCTATGGAGCTGGAGATCGGCCAGTCGGAGCGCAACCTGGCGGCTCACAGGAACGCCTTCAAACGCACCGCAGTCATTCAGGCGTTTCTGGGCTCCACGCCTCAGCTGACCCTCCAGCTCTACGCCACCATCCAGGAAAAATATGTCCAGCCCATTAGATGTAAGAATGACTGTAAGATTAAGGCTGAAGTCAGTAAAACAGTAATCACCACTCGAATGACTGTGTTACATCCTGGTTTATATTCTTGAAAAAGGTGAACCGCATCTGACTACGCAGCTCTTAGAAGCAGTGACTCATCACTTTCAATGAACAGCATGCAAATAAAATTAAATGTCACAGCCAGTTTTATAGTGTATGTAAATGTAGTCAAGTTACTGGAAGATTTTGTAACACTTCATAAAACCTTAAGTCTTATTCGGTATCTGTAGATACAAGATGGGTTTTTTTCTCTTTTTTCATAAGTGAAGTTTTACGTTGGATTGTCTTTAACTGAATTCTTCGATTCGTTTAGACTTAAGACCAAGTTTTGTCACTCAAGATCCCGAGTTATTGTGTAACTTTTGAAGGAGAAAATAAGACATTCTTCCTCTTGCAAAAAGAATCCATAGGCATCCATAGTAAGCTATAGATGGCCATTGTTGTATTTAGGTTTTCCTGTAACTTGTGGCACCTGTTTAGCAGAGGTTTAATGGGTTGTAGACATGTTGATGTAACTGACGGTTAACAGGTGACCTCTGTGTGTCTTCACAGTGGCTCTGATGGTCATCACCCTGATCTCCATCACATACGGGGCTCTCGTGTGCAGCGTCCTGGCCATCCAGATCAGATACGACGACTACAAGCTGCGGCTGCGCCCTTTTGCCTACCTGTGCATGATCGTGTGGAGAGGCTTGGAGATCGCCAGCAGGATCATCACCCTGGTTCTCTTCAGCACAGCGCTCACGTACTGGGTCATCCTCGTCGGCTCTGTTAACCTGCTCTTTTTCTTCTTCCTCCCCTGGGTTGAGTTCTGGGCCAAGAAAGGCTCGCTGACTGAGAACGTGGAGAAGAACTTCTCTAAGCTGGGCACCACGGTGGTGCTGTGTATGTTCACGTTGCTCTACGCCTGCATCAACGTCTTCTGCTGGTCGGCGGTGCAGCTGGACTTGTCCCATCGGGAGCTTATTGAGAGGAAGCAGCACTGGGGCCGCCTGGCCATGTACTACTGCGGACGCTTTGTTGAGAACACTGTCCTCATCACGCTCTGGTACTTCTTCAAGTCGGACTTCTATGAATACGTGTGCGCCCCACTGCTGTGTGTCCAGCTGCTGATTTGCTACAGCCTGGCTGTGCTCTTCATGCTGCTCTTCTACCAGTTCTGCCACCCCTGCAGACGCCTCTTCAAGTATAACGTCCACGACTGCCTACAGTGCGTCTGCTGTCACAAAGGGAGTGGGGGAGAGAGGGGAAGGCAAGGAAGGCTGCCGCCTTCTTACTCCACCGCTGCCACCATGGTGCTGGCGCCGGAGGAGCCGATGGAGCTCCTGGACTCCCAAAACTCTCACCACTGCAACCTCAGCAGTCAGCTAGGTGAGCGGGAGACCGCTATTGTTGAAGACATAATGGAAGCAGCCTGAGGAATAACAAAAACTGAGACTCTCTAATGTAGAAATGCATCCTGGGAAAAGTGAGGCTTGATGCTGGCTCAGCAGAGTGCCCAGGAACCATGGATGATGCTTTTGTGTTTGTGAGTAAATGAGGAGACGTGATAGAGAACAAACTTTCACCCCTTTTTCTCTCATGTACACAGAACTATAAAGATTTGCGTTAACTCCTGATGTCCGTATTCAGGATGGTTACGTACACTTAGGGCACCACGAGGCCCCGGTGTGTCAAAGAATGTAGCATGCTGAGATATGCAGCGATGCACAAAGGCGGCCTTGAGAGAGCAGCAGTGGGTCAGATTGAGCCAGGTGTACAGGACACGTGCCAAGTGCATCCAAAGTGGCCGAATAAGATTGACCATTGACCAGGAAGGCCCCAGTTTACTTCCTCTCAGGGTTGTCACTCCATGGAAGGCCTCCTCCCCTCTTTTTTTTTGCACACCTTTGTGTCTGCACTACACAGACTTAAAAAAAAAAAAAACCACACACACAACGACACAGAGTGGGAGGTCAAGAGGAGGTGATAAGAATTTGTCTTCCTCATACCCAACTGCATAAACCTGCTGTGATGAATGCTGCCTTGTGTTCACTCTCTGGTGTGGTTGCCTTCATTTAAAAACAAAAAACAGGAAAAAAGTTTTTAGTTACATAAAGATACACGAAACCCTTGTTGAAACCCTTTAGGGACCACCAGGTGTGCATCTTTAAAAAAAATAAAATAAAACAACTATAATCCTACATTTGATCATGCATTAACAAAAGTGACACTGAATGAGCTTCTGTTTTATTGAAGTGCTCTCACACTGTGCTTTTTTTTCATGTTTTGTCTGATGTCACAGTTTGTCCGGTGCCTTGACTGCTGCTGTATTACTTGAAAATTAAATAAAAGAATCTGAAGCCTTATCAATTATTCTTGTATTCTTTTTTTTCCAAAGAAATTAAGTAAAACATACCAAGATTATTTTCAGAGTTATGTTCTTTATCTTAACAATAAAACTTTATCTGTCTTATAAAACTACTTACGTCACCACCAGGACAAAATTTCCTTAATGTAGCAACGGAAAACTTCCTCATTCCTGTGACGTTTTTTTTTTTTTCTTCTTCTTCCCAGGCTGAGTCTGTCCAGCAGGTAGGAGGAATGTGGTTGTTCAGCTGGGGTAGGAACACTTCCTCCACACCGCAGTTTCATTCGCTGCACGTTCAGTTTCTCACCTGCGCAGGTGGGCGGGGTCAAGACGGGAAGGTACGATATAAAGAACAGGCTGAGGATGCAGGGAAGCTGCTCCCGCTGCTGCTGTTACTGAGGGAGAAGACAACGCGCCCAACATCATGGGGAACTGGATTATCAACCATGGGCTCACTTCCTTCATACTGGTGAGTTTCTATCGCGCTTCAGGAATAAACGCGATAAGAGCGAGAAAGCAGCGCTGTCCAGGACTGAAGCGCGAGTTCCCAGGAAAGTGTGTGATGGTTGAGTGTTGTGTGACATGATGGCTGTGTTTGCAGGTGGTCTGGATGGGCATCAACATCTTCCTTTTCGTCTGGTTTTACTTCTTCTATGATCTGGGGCCTCAGTTCTTCTACACGCGTCACCTGCTGGGGGTGAGTGGGCAGCTGCCACATGTGATGCTCCGATATAAAATCATCCAAAATACACAGTACAGCAGTGTAAAAATCTGCCATTAGCCTATATTAAAGTACAGAAGCCTAATAGAGGAGTCTGCAGTTCACCTATTGTGTAATACATCAAAGGTTAAAGGACTCTTCAGAAGAAACAATAGTCCCTGTGACTGAGCTGATATTATGAATCACATTATTTGATTGTTATGTAATAGTATCTATAATGTACCTGTCATAAACCTGTCATCCGTGATTTTGTAAAAGCAAATAAAAGGAACTTAAAGTATTATTATTACGGATAAAGTATTATTAAAAAAAAAAAAAAAACAACTAGTAAAAGTATGATTAAGTATAACTTAAGTCAGATTAATGAACAAATGTGTGTGTTTTATTTCAGTCGGCCTTGGCCTGGGCCAGGGCTCCTGCTGCTGTGCTCAACTTCAACTGCCTGCTGATCCTCCTGCCTGTGTGCAGGAACCTGCTGTCTCTGATCCGGGGCTCCTTCATGGTAATGTTAATGATCAGGCTCTTTGTTACAGCAGGTCGAGGTGAACACACTCTTATTGTTTGCCACAGATGAATATGGTCATTATGACGCACAACTAGTTTCTCTGCTGCAGATCCGGGAAGGATATCTGTAGTGATTTCACAACTCATGTGTTTTCTCACCTTACACTCTTTGGTATTTAGGTTAATGTAAATGTTGCCAAGTTATTTATATAGTGTTCTTCTTTGTTTTTCCAGTTTTCTGGTTTGACCTTTAAACTGTTTAGTTTTGCTTTTCTGCATCTCTGCATGAAATATGTTGCTCAAATACAAGTCAACTTATTCTTAATATTAATTAAGGATTTCATAGTAGTTAATGTCTGACAAAGATTGGGTAGCCTTCTGGGAAGAAATTTCCATTTCTTAATGTTTTACCATCCACTTCCTTCTTGTCCTTTTCTTGTCAGTGCTGTGGAAGAACAATGAGGAAACAACTAGACCATAATCTGAGCTTTCACAAGCTGGTGGCGTACATGATTGGCCTGATGACAGGTGAGACACTGCAAGCTGTAGCTGGATGCATTTCAAGAAGACGTCTAGGACACAACCTTAGAAAAATGTTTTGATCTTCTTCTCAACGTTCAGTTTACCAGTGTCGTAGCTGCACATCTGAGGTAATGTGACATTAAATCTTTGTTGCGAGAGGGACAAACTAAACAAATGCAACACAGTCCACAGGGACAGACACTGAGGTTTCTGCTGTGATTCACATGAACATTTAACTCATAAGTAGATGTCCATATAGTTCACTCAGTTTAGACAATGTGTCTCTTTTAAAATGTGATGCAGACTTTGACTTTCTTTGCCGCTGTCCTTCCTCTTCACCACACAGACAGACAAATAGAAATGCACACACAATGCACATCAGTTGTGGGTTCATGTTAACACGGAGAGAGAAAGGCAAACAAAGTCCAAAATAAATATTGACCCAAAGTCCACTCAAAAGTGGTCCCCACATTCGAGAGATAAGAGAAAAATCTGGACCTGCAGTGTAAACATTTGGAGCCCAACATTTTAAAAACCCTCTGAAACTTACAGTCTGCAAAACATACGTCTATACAATTGTCAAAGTGTATCATCAAATGAGCTGTGTGTGTGTGAGACTGTGTTTGTGATGGCTGCAGTAATGTGTCTCCTCTCTGTGCTCTGACAGCTGTTCATATGATTGCCCATCTTTTGAATGTGGAGTGGTACAACAACAGCAGACAAGGAGTGTACGACAAACTGAGCACTGCTCTGTCCAACCTGGAGGACGGAGAAAACACCACCTACCTGAACCCAATACGCATAACAGACCTCGTGAGTCATCAGCTCGTTAGATTCAAACTATCACAGTGAAATCAGATGAAGTCCCAAATGTGCAGAATTTAACTGAGAATCATCTTGTATCTTCTGTTTGTGGTATTTTCTTGTCTTCTTTGTCTGTTATCTCACACAAAATTTCTGAATCTCAAAAACAAATCATAAACACAAACGAGACATCAGATAAAGGTGATCTTGGCAATTTTTTTTTTTTTAACATTTTTAAAATTTAGCAGCATTCAAGTAGAAAGTATCGCAAAATGAGAATATCTCCCTAAAGTCTTTAAGTCTAATCCTCTGGGAACCATGACCTAATCTATCCAATAACTGGGTAACACTCCACACACTGTTAAGCAATAAATATTATGAACCACTGGCATCTTCTGTATAATTGGTTTGTAGTTGATATAATACTTGATTTATAAATGTGGAATCCATCATTTCATATCAGTGTAGGAAGAATACTCTACAAATGATGACTTAAATGTTTAATGATGCTT
>OMNW01013948.1:0-26513 GCA_900303245.1 Selene dorsalis
ATCAGCTGTGGTTGCTGTAGAAAGGACTACTCGCAACTAATGTGGAGGCTGTCACAGTTGCTTGGTTACTAAGAGAATTTGGAGTGGTGTTGTTTATCCTGATGGCCGTCTGTAGATTCTCAGTGCTGGTGTACACCAAAGGACCCAAGGGCTCAAAACTCAAGCCATGGAAAACACTCAACACTGAGAGCCTTCTTCACTGTCACTCATACAAACAGAGCATCTTAGCAAGAACAACTCTCAAGCAATCAAACAACAGGATTCTTTTAGCACTTTAGCAGCTCCAGTACAAACAAGACCTGGATAAAATCATTCTACAACGAAACTCTGACAGAGGACGAAAGGAGAAAATGCGAGCGTACTCATCGTGGACGATGGTGGGACCATCTCGGGTCATGGCCTCCTCCTTGATGACACTGATGAGCTCGAAGGTGCTGCTGAGGGGGGCATCAGGGTTCGGCCATTTAGGGCACTGGAAATGTCTCACCTCCAGAACGTAGTCGTCCTGTCACACACAGGAGAGAAGTGTACACACACACACGCACACACACAAACATTAACATGACATGACATAAATAACATAATAGCTGAGATTCTTAATATCACAGTCATGAAAAATCAAGTGCAGTGGAGGAGGAGCAGGAACCTGTGTGGCTTCTAAGATGAAGTCATGGATGATGATCTGCTCCTCGTTGGAGAGGCACAGTCTGTCCTTACTGATGAGTGTGACTGTGAAGGCGATGCAGTTCATGGCCTCCTCCCGACTCGGCCAGTAAACAAACTCATCCTCAGCCTGCACAGAGACAAAAAAACCTTCACTTTTTCTGTCAATATTCTTTATTTTGTGTGAGGATGTCAAAACACAGACACTGCAGAGCTAAAGGACAATAAAACAAAGACTTGATTAACAACAGATTTTCATGGTTCATTGTTGCGTACCAAGCCCTGGTTGTCAGGCAACATGACAATGATTTGAGCATTATGATCCCAAATCATCCTCCAGAAGTCTGTGGTGGTGTGAGGCAGGGGATGCTGGGTAATGATGAACTCGTTACTTCTGTAGTAACCCTGCAGTGACAGAGGTGAGCTGTTAGTCGTCCATTCGGGACGATTGTAAAAAAAAACTACAAACAACTGCTCATTCTCCAGGAAATTATGCTAATGAGGCGTCAGCCCCATCAACACAGTTCTTAAAGAAACAGAGTGAGGGAGGCTGATGTAGCAGGACACTGTACCATGATGTAGGAGGCATTAATGTAATCTGTTCCTTTCATTCCAGGCAGAGTGGTGAGGCCGACCCTCGCTCGCTCGGCTGTGGAGAGGCAGGGAGATGGAAAAACACACTTTAAATCACAAACCAGCGCCGGATGATAATGCACACATTCATTTCCAGTCCTCGCTGTTGCTATAGCAACAAGTATCTCTGTTTCCCCTGTCAGGGAGCCGAGAACGCACATAAAGATTAACTTATAGGATTATGGAAATAAATTCTAATTTTGGAATATGAAGTGTCGTTAATAATTTACTGACTAGGAAATGTAGGGAATGTTTTCAATCTGATTCCAGTGGGCAGGGATAAAAACCTTTTTACTCATTCAAATTAAACTAATTGTTTCTAACCCTGCTACTTAAGATGCAGACCCACTGTAAACCAGTGCTGGAGACCCCCCCAGGAATGCTGGCCACAGCAGCTGTACCAATTTGATATGACCTTGCTCGTCATAAACCACAGCTCCAGTTGCAAACACAGTGTGGGGGAAAAAAACTGATAAGATACTCACAGGGAACCACTGAGGAGTTGCGGTTCTTCTCCTTGTTGCAGTCTTTGTGGGCACTGAAGCACTCCACAAAGCGCGTGTTGCACTGAGTCAACAGCTGGTGAGAGAGAGCGCAAAAAGCAGAAGATCAGAAAATCTTAATGTAGGCCTGTAGAGTGACTGCAAATTCAGATCTGACAGGAAGAATAAGACATTATGTTGTTTAACACTGATGATTACTAGCGAGTGTTTCACATTTATAAAGAGCCTGTGAAGCACAGGAGAAACTGACATTATGCGGGAGCAATTAGTTTGTCTCTGCTGAAGTTGAAATAGCAGGAGCCTGATGAAACATTCATCAAGGTTTGCATGAGGCAGCAGGGGTGACAGACTTGACTGTTATAGCCGACATCAGAGACGCTCTTAGACTATTCCCGTCAGGAAGTGGAAAGCCTTTGTGCACTCTGTTAACAAGCCTCTGATGCGCAGACCGCCTCAGTTTCAGCCCGTGTTGCTGCTGCAGACGGTGACAGCTCATCTAACCGGACCGGTCAGAAGCTTCGCTCACCCTGAACTGCTTCTCCAGCCGCGTGCGGCCTGTCGAGTTGGGCATGAGGATGCTGTTGACATAACTGTGGAGCTGCCAGACGGGCACCTCTGTCTCTTTGCTCAGGATGGCCTCCATCAGAGCGTCGTGGATGAAGACATACTGCTCCTGTGGAGAGTTCAGAGACCCGAGGTGGTCACAATGATGATCATACACAATAGAGGTTATGAAATAAATAAGCAAATACTGTATCACCATAAAGCCATTTCAAATTCAGCTTATTATTATGAAAGTTCTCTTTTGTACAGGGGGCTAGAGTAATAAGCAGTAATATGGCAGAACCAATCAGAGTGACATGTCCATCTTGACAGACAAAGACTGAATGAAAAGTGTTATTATGAAATGAAATGGTGAAAATGATGAATGATGATGATTATGTAAAATTTTACAATTATATTCTGACTTCTCAAACTGTTTTCATAATTCCTACATTACATTTTCTGTCAGAATTAATTCATGTTTAATTTTATGTCTCATTTTATTGTGAATGTTCTAGATCATCATTGAAGGAACACAGAAAAGAAAAAAGCTTAAAACTGAGAGTATTGATTGAAATACACTCATAAAAAGCTCATTATTTATTTACATCAAGAAATAACTAGATATAAAGACAATTAAAATACTTCACATCATGACCGACTGGAACTGAATCTAGAGTAGGAGGGCTGCTCTCTGTGGACAAACCTGATAGTGAAGCTAATTGTAATTTAACACACATAACTACAATAAGTTACACAGTCAAATACAGTGGGGTCCAAAAGTCTGAGAGCGCTGCAAAGTGGAGCTCATTGTAGAAGACTGAGGCCTGAGGACAGCCAGAGTGGAGTTATATATGAATCCATGTTTGGGTGAGTATATAACAGTTTGCACTGTGTTGCGATGAAATTGCATCAACTGTGACCTTTACTTGAGCCAAAATGGGCAGCTTTTATAATCACATATCCATCTTTAATCCCAGATGACTTTTATTAATGGAGGAGAAGGAGCAGCTCCCCGGCTGCAGCGATGATGCGGGCCTTCTTACCTCAGTCTGGACAAGGTAGTTGCGTTGTGTGCGGATATGTTTGAGGAAATCCAGGACGCTGACTGTGCTTTTGTCCTTGATCTGTTGCAGCATGCTGTCAATGACAATATACGTTCCTGTGCGCCCAACCCCTGCACTGTGGAGCAGAGAGAGCAACATGAGCATGACGGCGGGCCCATAGAGGGAGCTGTGAACAAGGTCAGCAAAGACGAGAGCGCGGCGCTCATAAGTAATGCTCATTTAGCCCGGGAGCCGGGGAATAATGAGGCGTACCTGCAGTGCACCAGGACGGGGCCCATGTCTGCAGTGCGAGCCGCTGAGGAGCGGTTGATGAAGGTGAGGACAGGCAGGGTGTACTCAGGTACTCCCATGTCAGGCCACTGAGTGTAGTGATACTGGACCACAGTACGTTCGTTTAGCTTCCCTTTCGGATTCCCCTTCTGGCCCTGAAACATAAGAGCAGACAGGACGCTGGTCAGAACATGATACACACCCTTGATTTGTTAAACATGGAGCCCATTCATTACCATGACAACCAAGTGTTCACTACATTATATTTACACATCTATAAACTGAAATGGGTTTCACTAGACAAACTGACAGAATCTAGGTGCTCATATGGAATATAGTTAAAATACAAAATATAACTCAAATTAGAAAACATACACATTACTGTGGTTTGTGTATTTGTGTCCCTCACTCAAATAAAGACTTCTGACTCTCAAACATACATTTCTCTCTGTAGACAATTAAAAATAAAGCAGCAAAGGGCTGGAGGATACAGTTAATATGCCACCTGGACCCTAAAACTGTTACACCTGGAGGTTTTATCAGACCTGGTGCTGCTCCACTGACTTGTTCTTTGGTAGACTTTAAGATGCTAGGTGCTTTACTAAATAGGATGTTCTCCACCGGTAAGCGCAGCACCTTGGTGACATTGTTGCACAGTTTAAAACAAAAAGTAGAACCACACATATTGGTGATCAAAGGGATCTCCATTACTGGAGATCACTATGACAATCACCACTGCATTCTATATAACAAAGATGGCTGGTCTTCTCTGGCACAGAGGTGTGATAAACATTTTCATCTCTTTATCCATGAAGCCCTTTTTGGACATTCACCACATTAACTAGCATCCATGCTGGACTGGACCCCAGGACCTTACCAAACCCACTCTGCTAACTGTCTTATGCTTCAGGTCCCATGGGTTTATTCTGAACTTGGAAAATCTGTTTTTAGTTTTTGTGCACCTTCAAAACATACTCAAGATTGACACTCTCACTGCTCCTGGACATTGCAAGTGTATAGCTGCTTTACTGAGCACTGAGTATTGTTTCCTACTGTTTTAATTCTTTTTAAATCTCTTGTTTGATTTGTATATCTCTCTGTATCTCGACATCATTGCAAATGAGGGAAAGCTCAATCATTTTCAAAGCTTAAAGAAAGGTTTGGTGATGATTGCCTTTTTTCCCCATGCATTCTTCAAAACCTGGCTGCAGTATTACCTGCAATGCAATCTGCCAGCCAACAGCTCGGCTGGAGACTCAGATGTGTTTTGCAAGCAGCAGCTAACGCAGCCATCTCCAGCAGGGGTGAGGAGCAGGCTCCAGGTGTCTGGTGAGCTCTCCTGTTTTTAACTTCACACACCAGGACTTTTGTTCATTTTTTAATTTGTGGGCTTCAGACCCAGCTGTTGACGACTCCAGTGACGTCACTCAAGGACATTTATCAGACTTCACGCAGCTCCCTTTGGAGCCATATGAAGCTTTATGCAACTTCTTCACTCCCCTCCAGACTTTGATGTGTGAAATCAGAGGAGTTTTAATGGTGCAACCTGATTAAGTTAATGACTAGACTGAAACTAGAGTAGATTCTTACAACTCAGGAAGGACGACACACAATCTTATTAACTTTAGTCTTTAGTCTTAAACTTAAGGAGGACTTAGGAATAGCTGGTGCAACCTAATTCAGGTTCAAATAGCAAAAAGCCATGAAACAAAACATCTGAAGGGAATTCACAAGTCAGAATAAAGTTGCCTGACTTTTAGTTACCTTTTTAACTTTAGTGTTCCTTATAAGGAAACGCCGCAGTGTGTAGCAGGCGTGCACTTTGGTGCTTTTCAGTGTCACGACGATGTTCCCGTACTGCTCACTGTTCTCCGTCGGCCAGTACTGGTCACATTTCCTCTGAAGGACACAAAACACAGCACGGTGAGTGACACATTTATCACATCTGAGAGAAGGTTATACAATTATCTGTGCAGTTTGTGAGAGATGGAAGTGGACCTACTCTCCCTTTCTCCACCAGGTTTGTGATCATGACGATGATCCCCGTGTTCTGCTCCCACACCATTCTCCAAAAGTCCTCAAACGTGGACTTGAGGGGACCCTGAGCAGCTATATATGCTCTGGGACGGTTGTAGCCCTGCAACAGGAGATAGTGTATTATTGTTTACAGTAAAGGTCTTTGCACACAAAGTCCGTTTTTTTTTTTTTCGTCCAAAATTGCTGCATGTTTAAAAATAAGTTCTTCCTCATGTTGTGTCAATCACATTTATACACTGACTCTTTTTTTTGGAAAGTTTTCAGAACAGGTTTGATTTTCTGGGTTTTTTTGCATTAGTAAAAAGCCTTTCTGACCACTCACATCAGTGTTTCCAGGTGGTTCTGGAGGACCTGGCTGAGCTTCAGTGTGTGTGTGTGCGTGTGTCCTAGACAAACTGCAAGCCACTGTTCAGGATCTTTTGGATCAAGGAACCTGAGCAGGCAGAAATCCCCCTGCTCTTGACTTCCTCTCAGGATTGGATGGACCCGGTATTTTCTTTTTCTTTTTTCTTTTGATGACCACAAAATCATCGTCATTGCTCATCGAATTTTGTCTCCAAAAATTGTTGAGTAATATACGCAATGGACTCAGGGTGTAAGGTGTCTGTGTGTAACGATCTCTGTTGGATGACAGATTACAAAAATGCATAAAAAACGGACATGGTGTGCAAAGATGTTAAGCTGCAATCAATGATGTATCAGTTTCCTACAACCCCTGACAGAGCATACATGACTGCTTCACTGACACAAGACATTAATAGGATATGAAATCCACTCCTTCATCTTACAGACACATTATACATTAATCAATATTCTTAAAATAGATATCAGATTTGTGTTGCTTTCTCTGCCCATTTATATAATTTTAATACCTCAGTTGATATTGTGAATAAAGCAGCCTTTATGTGCCATGAATAATTCGTTTCACAATACACTCTTGTATTATTCAGAAAAGCAGCAAGCAGGGACTTTCATAACCGCTCGCACGTAGGAAAGGAAGTTGAGTATAAGAGCATATAAAGAAAACTGAACCTTGAATGAGTCTAACAGTGTTTGGTGAAACTCACATCCACATAGTTGGCATTGATGTAATCTGAATGTTTGGCGTCTTTCCCTGCCAGAGCTCGTAACTTCACTCTGCTGTGGTCGTCTAAAGACAACAAGAGACATATATGGGTGAATTATTAAAAGGCTGTAAACGTGTCATTAAAACGTTATTGGATTCCTCGACAGTAGACGTCATAATCAAATTTTTACAGCTGACTCACAGGCTACGATGTTGATGTATCTGTTTTTGTGCTTGTTGTCAGGATGATTGGAATGTTCTGCTGTGATTTTCAGGTCTGCTGTGGAGCGCTGGACCTCCTGGAGAGACAGAGAAACAGGCAGACGAATTTTATGAAATGAGAATAGAAGATGTGATGGAATTACCCTCTGTAAAATCATTACATTCACTTAAGCTGTGACAGGGTTTTCAGAAACGCCACTGTTTTGTTTCTTAGAAGTATAACACCATATTTCATCTTTTTGTGAAACTAAGAATAATAGGAATAAGAATGACTTTATTTATCCCCAAAGGGAATTTGTCTGGCAGCTCATCTACCATTTGCAGAAGAATTAAAAAGCGACTGATCTTTAGAGGGATGAACTGTAAATCTGACACTCACTGACAAACTCACTCCACCACAGTGCAGCACCCACCCACCTCCGAAATACCACAGTCATCTCTGTGGTACGTTTGAAAAATGATGCACACAAGCTTCACATCTAATGACCCCAATTAAAAAGAGCCTTTCCAGGGGTGAAGCTTTTGCCTCGTTCTTTAACCTGGCTTCACGGTGAGTGTGTTCACATCCAGGCAAGCAGCAGACATAGCTGCGCTAATTACCCCCGTCTCCCTCGCTCTTTCTCTCCATCTTTCTTCCAACCATCTGTTCAGAATGAGAAACCCTGCACAACAACATGGGTGTAGCATCGTAACATCCCTACAGTGACCACATAGATACAATAAACACATGATGTATGACACGTGAACCGTCTTTCTCTAGCGTGTTAGCACGATCGCTAAGGATGATGGGAAGGTCGGCAAATAAGCCAAGCCAAGCCAAGCCAAGCCAAGATATCTGGTCATAAACCTGAGAGCTGCACAGATTTAATTAATTTTGATCTGAAACTTCAGGGGATCGGAGTGACTGTAATACGTCCTGAGGTGGTTGTGAAAGTGTTTTATAACGATCCGTTGAATAATTGCTGACACATTTTTATTACAAAGCACAAATGTCAAAATGACAGCGACATGACAAATGTGTCTTTATTTATTCTGCAGTAAAGATGAACAATGCTTCAGACCTGAAAACATACCTCAAACTCCTCAGCGAAACCCTGCAGGGTGTTCTTATAGAGCTCCATGATGTGTTTAACAAACTGCTTGACTGGGATGGCTTCCATGTCATCTGCAGGAGAGAGAGAACAATAAGCAAAGCCCCAATTACAGTGTCTGTGGTTGATATGGACATATGTAATAGTTTCTACATGGATGTAAATATTATATGAATACATGATCATTTTCTCTATGTATTATATATAATGATGTGTATACATGTCAATGTATATGTACATGTATATCTATACAGATTTAACTCATTTTGATCTGAATCAAATGTTGTTTGTTGAACCAGTTTTGAAACTGTGTTCTGTGAAACTGTTTTATTTTATTTCTGTTTTATGTAATTCTAAAATAGGGTAGTTTGGTTAGGTTAGGTCAGCCTACACCGTCTCGCTGCTATTATTAATTAGATGCTTCAACTGCATGTTTTTACTCGTTTAACAACAGCCGAAATAAACTTCTAGTACTACTACTACCCTGAATTATGAGGGTGAGTAATTAGCAACTATGAAAAAGGAAAACTATTCATCACATCTCTATCACAAATGCTTTGTATTAGTATTTAGAGTATTTCAAAGGGAGCATCTGTCTCATCTGAAGCCAAATCAGTTCCAAATGACACACAAGGGACCTCTGGTGCAGCCGGTCACCATCACACTGGAACAATAGTGCAGGGGCCCCAGCTGTCAGTGCTGGTGATGTTGGCCACTGCCTTAACTAATACAGCCTCACAGCTGGGGCCTGAAGGACTCTCACTGCCTCCGTGGGTACGGCGTAAGGGTGAATTCTGGCTTGTTAATCTATCAAAATGTCTTTACTGTATTTGAATCAAGAGACTTATCGCTGCAGTCTAATCACTTGTTCTGGGTGAAGTGTGGCTTCAGGTACTAGACACTGGAATGAGCCAAGGCCGATAAGGAGCTGTGTGTCCTCACAGGAAAGAAAACTGTAGAGGTATGTTCACGTGTGTGAGAATGTCCCACATCCATTTCTTGTCATATCAGTATCTGGAAATATATTTCTATATAAATCATATTTGTTAACTTTTGTCATTTTCCATTCGACATCTAAAAGTTGAAACAATCAATAGATTTAAATACATCTAGAAATATATCTATCCTGGAGCAGCCATTTTCTTACATGTTTCAGCTTTAAACATTTTAAGCAAACAAACAATCGGCTACATGTAGTCGGTCATTCAGATGAAAGTGCTGAAGAAAAGAAAGAAAAGGTAGACAAAAAAAATCAAAGAGAACAGAATGAGACATCAATGCAATAAAAGCTGAAAGACTGCTGAGTCAATACTGGTGTCGGCTGTCCTCTTAAACTACGATATCACAGTGTTGAAACGTCCCTGAGTTTCAAGTGACTGTGTAAAGCGAAGTCCGCTATCGACTAGCTGCCACTGCACCACTGCCTGGGACATTAAAGGCAGAAAAGCCAGTCGCACAAGCTCCCACTGAGCTGCTCCCACTGTCATTTCACATGTAAATGACCTGAAACTGACTGAACATGCTCATCAAGGTGAGAGAAACAGTTAGTGGGTGTGTCTGCTGTATCAGTAGACATAAAAACACTTATAGTAAGATTCAGCTGTCGTGGGGATCTAGAATTTGAATGATAAGATTAAACGGAGCAGATTTAATTTATTTAGGAACAGCTTGAATAATGTTGTTAAAATCTGCTCCAAAATGACTGGAGTGATTCCAGCAGAGGGAAGTGTGGTGGATCTGGGAGGAACAGCCCAGAAGGCAAAGGGCATGATTCGCCAGCCTGACCACTCTCTGCACAGTGAATACAGCATATTGTCTTCAGGCTGCAGCTTTAAAGTCCTTCTCAAAAATGCCATTAGGCTGCTCAGCGCCAGCAGAAGTTTGTTAGGGCCTTAAAAAGAAAGGAGATTTATTTATTTACTTACGTACATCCCCCTGCTTTGTGAGTCTTGATCGATGCCACTTGCTAAGTGTGCTGCTTATTTATCTATTTATCGTGTATTAGTATTGTACCTACATGCATTTAATTATTCTTGACAAGTTTGAACTCATATTGCATGCACGTCCTGTCCACATGGTGACCTCTTGTTAAATGACACCAGATGTGAACTGATGTGAACTTGGATGGATGGATGCTCTCTGTTTGTGAGTTTATGTACATGCACTGGGTGGACTGCCTTTTTAAGGACTAATTAAGTTGTCTGATTGGGATTCTGATTGATTTGATTGTATCTGCCAGTCTGAGTGTGCTGTAAAAGCAAACAGTCTTGACTTTATTTGAATAAGCAGCAATATCAGATGAACTCAGACTTACTAACTCCATTTAAAAACTCACCCTTTACTTTTTATCCACCTTTTACTTCAGCTAATTTAATCCCCTTACGCCCATGGGAATGTATATATTTTCAAATATCACGTTGTTCTCAGATCGTCATTACTCCACACCTTTTGTAAATACATATATATACATATACATGTATCCCAGAGCAGCTGGAGAGCTAACCCCTGAGGTACACAAGTACTACATCATGTAACACAAATACCCCTGGTTGTGAATCACAGACTGGGAAACTGTAACAGTGAATTTTAAGTATACTTTAAAAAAAAACTGTAGCCATATGAACACCTCATGCAGGAATATTCTAATATCATGAATAAAACATGGCGCTCACCTGGTATAGGGATGACTGGAATATTCTCATTGGCCACGACCCGGGGAGAGCTGCTCTCCTCCACATAAAAGTGAGCTGTCTGGAAAAATCTCCTGCAGGGACACAGAAAGGAGCTCAGTGAGATGGAGCAGTGTGAGGACACACACACTATCAGCAGAGATGATGCCGCAGTGAAAGTGTATTAGGGAGTCATTATCCCATGTTTCTCAGATGCGGTCGGTGAACATCAGCATATGAAATGTTGAACAGGACCATGCGGGACAAGAAAGGCACAAAGTGCTAATGAAAACCCCAGAGTGGTTGGGACACAGCTGGTTACACACAGATAGAGTGGCTCCTGGAAACAGGTGAGCACAGGGAGCAGGTAAACAACAGCACAGCACCCGACTTAGCTCTTTACTCAAACTAAAGACAACACACTCTAATCTAAACACACTCTCCCCCCAACATGACCTCTCTGGGACAACACACACAACTTTTTGAACTACACTGAAGGGACAGTAAAATCAGTTTGAAGGTGTGTTATCCAATGAAACTAACCTGATGTTTGTTTCGATCACCTAAAGGTTTTGTACTCCAGCATTCGTACACAGGTAATCACTCATGTATGCTGACAGACAATAACTCCCATATTTTACACAGAGCAAATTCAAAGGTAAAATAGCCTGAAGGAAGAATCTGAGTTATTTATCTATATTAGATATAGTTTTAAAAGATTCATTTAGGACACATTCCAGTTTTAATCACCTGTCTTTCTTAAAGAAGAGTGGTTGAAAAAAAAACATTAAGTAAGAAAAAGGGCTGAGAATGAGTGAGAAATCACTGCTCTCAATCTCAAGGTCCTGCTTGTACATCCTCTTCAGCCTCCACTCATCACACACACAATGTGTACACATGAATGAAAATAAAAAGAGCTGTGCTTCACCCCAGTGCCAGCACCTCCCTGGTTTAGTCCTACCTGTACTTGATGCAGAGGAGGGAGCAGATGCTCGTCATTCTTACAGACAGATGAAACCAAACCAAAACAGGCTGCACTGCATTTCAAAGCATTAGAAAGCTTGATGGACGGACAGAGAAAGAGAAAGAGGGAAACGGGAGGTTGAGAAACAAATGGGGGAGGAGAGCAATGACCCCCACACCCCCCCTTTCCTAGATTGCGTCACAGCCCTCCCAATCTAATGACTCCCGTGGGTGCAGATGTGAAGCAGGTAATGAAGCGGCGTCGTTGACACCTTCTCTCCCCGGGTCTCAAAAGAACATTTTGCTCTGGGGGGATGAGACAAAGTGAAGCTTTCTGAGTAATTGTCAGATGTAAAGACGCTGGAGTCAGACGCCGTCTTCAGCATCACAGAGTCCCTAACACAGGACCAGCTTCCTTCTCAGCTTAACATCTGTGAGTTTTCAACAAACACCTCCAGCCTCGCAGGCGTCCAGATGTGCTCTGTAACTGCAGCAATTAATTCCAATATAGACAGACTCATAATCCAAGATTATCTAAACAAGCAAAAATGAAAAAGATAAAAAGAAGACGGCAAATTAAAACTTCAGTGGATGGTCCGTTGGTTACACGTTTGGAGACAATATATTTATAAATCACATGGATTATGACATTAAGCTGTTTATGACCAAAACATCTGTGAGCAGAGACACTCGCTTGGTCTAATAGCTGCACTGTCAACGAGAGAGGCTTGGCAACGCATGAAGAGTAAAGACAGTGTGAATGGGTTGATTTCATCTTCCATCATGGTCTTTTCTCCAGGGGGAGAACACAATGTCTGTGAACTGCCTGAGTTGTCACAACAACAGCTGGGATGGCCATTTCTAATCTCAGTGCTGCCCCTGCTCTGCTACTCAAATACCACAACTCTCTACTAATTCATCCATTGACTCAAGCTGCCACAGTCGTCTCCTTTTTACACCTCTACGGAGCTGATGACTAGGCTTTTATTTAGATTTTCCTCTTATATTATCTGACAAAAGAAAAAAAAACACCACACCACAGCACAACATTTCCATGAAAGTCTCCTAGTAGCGAATTTATAACGGTGTCAGAATTATGTCAAATATTAATCCACCCAAAAATCTCAGACAATAAACAGTAGAACTCTGACCCCACTGGAAGGGGAACATTTGCAGACAGTAAATAAGCCTGGGACCAGCTAAGGAAATGGTCCACAGTGCTGTTTGTAGCTCATTAGCCAGTCCACTTGTGCCAGTGGTTTGGCTTGTGTAATTACTGGAGGTCCAATAGCGTGGCTGGAAATCACCCCGGCAGATGAAGACACAGCTGGGACCCCCGCTGGCGCTGCGGGGCCCCTCGGCTCCTCACTCGGGTGGGTGATGGGTCTGATGTGCAACGTGCTGGCAGTACAGCAGACGAGACAGATGCACACAAATCTTAAAGCAGCCGCGTTCAGTCTAAAAAGGTCTGAATGTGGAGCAGGGAAAGCTGAAAAGTCCTGAAACGCACGTGGCTGTGTCACTTCACCTAAGCGGCAGGGATGAGGTCAGAGTGGGAGAGGAGCCGCTCAGTCATTCATCATCAGTGACATCAGCCATATCAAGACAGGCCACTCCTGCATCAGAACCACTTGATATAATCACATTTCACTGTGTTTTTTTTTGTGCAGTAAGACGTTCCCTTTGGAGTTAAGTTAGACATATTGGACTTTGTGCTCACCTCCAGTAGACCATGACAATCAGCAGCATTATAAGGCAAAGCAGAGTGAGGGCAGACACCACCACTAAGGGGACGATCCAGACCATCCTGCCCATCCCCGGGGAAGGACTGCGGGTGATGTCGGACAAAGTGGTCCCGTCTGTAACACAATACACGCACATTATGTTGATAAAAAAAATATTCTCCTGAGTGACGCAGCAACTGCTATAGCACATCTGTGAAGGATTCTTATGAAATTATGATTCTGACATCAAGAGTTTTTATTGGAGGGAATGGGAGAGTGGAGCGTGTTGCAGTGTACTGCTGTCTGCTGCTGCGTCTGGTTTGATGCTACAGCTGGGAGTAGCCAAGGTCTGAAATATTCAACGCCTACACAGGGACTTCAACCTCGACAACTACTATCAAACCACTGGATCTAAAAAGTAAACCCAGATAGAAAAGGGCCCACACTGATCCAACCTGAGCCTCAGATCAATATGTAGCTTAGTTTCATTTAAAGCTATAGAGAAAAATAAACCTACAGGCCTTGAGTGAAGATATTTAAACATATTAGCAATGACACAGCCCTGAGATTCTGATGAGCATTACATAATATAGTCCCTCTGCTTGTGGACGTCATCACTTTATTTTATCAAAATCTTGTGTATAGCATGAACAGCAACAGCCTGACAGTTTTCAATCAAAGTTAACGACACTGTTGTTTCTAACATGATGATGATGTTGGGGATGGCAAAACAAAAATCGAGTGAACAGAATCTTAAAGAAAAAGAAAAAAAACACTCTCCCTTGAAGCAAACTCTTTTGAAATATGCTTAAAGGAATTCCTGGAGGCACAGCCCCTCTGGCAGACTGGCTCACTTCTGCCTCCAGGCCTCTGTGTTGTACTGACACAAAAGCCTGGAGCTTTGTCTTTGACTCAGATGCTAACCAGTTTAGTGACTGTCTTAAATCAATTTATTTGTTATGTTAAATTGGGCTCCATAACTGTTGGTAGTGTTAGCAGAATTCTGCTTTGGAGGGAAGGCTTGGTTCAAATGATATCTGACAAAGAGGGAACGAGGCTTACGGAGAATTTAAAAAAAGGGTTTGGATGAGAAGGGAAAGGAAATGCATTATGTCTGTGTGGAAGAAATAGAACAGCTCACCAGTGTGGACAGAGAAAGGCAAGACACTCTTCTCTCTTTCTTCACCTTCCTTTGGAGGCAGTGTGGAGCTCTGAGGAATCTGAAACTCAGCACTGCCATTACGGGGCTGCTGAGTGGACACTGCATTTACCACTGTGGGATTCCTCTCTACACTGACCAGCAGGTCATCACCAGTGCTTGCAGGTACTTCGGTACCTTTGACCGTGGGCTTCCCTTCTCCTTTCTCTTTGGCTGTAGATGTGGGGGTGGGGACTAAAGGCTCTTTGGCCACAGTGTTGTTCCCTTGCTTTTCCTCATTATCAGGTGTGGTTTTGGTTTTTGTCTTCTTGTCCTCCCCTTCGTCGTCGGGCTCTCCTTCTCCCTTCTTCTCCTTCTCCTCTTCGTCCCCTTCATGTGCACCCTGGCTGTCCTCGGACGGGGAGTCTGTCTCGGAGCCCTGAGGTGCTGCCTGCACAGTGCTGGACTTCTCAGGCGCAGCGGACGGACGGGTGGGGTTCTGAGTGGCTTGTGGAGCATGTGTGGGCCATACAGAACTGGGCAGAGAAGAGATGACCCCTCCGCCAACACCCAGGCCTGCCAGCAGGGAGCTCGTCACCACCGATGCCACTGTGGCCTGGCTGCCACTGGAGGAGGGGCCCATCCCCGTCGCCATGGAGACAATGGAGAAGTGGATGCCAGATGACGTCCAAGTGGAGGAACCGGAGCTTATCGGAGCCATGTCTGCCGATGAGGCTGGAGAAATGGTTGGCTGCAGGAGACGGGCAAAGGGAAAGGTGGTTACCTAACAGCACCACATGAAGGACACCAACATGATGAAAGACAATTCAACTCACCATCCCTGTCTTCACAATACGGGACCCTTCAAATATCCTGGTTGTATTAGCTGCAAAGCAGAACAGGAAGAAATTCAAAAACCTAGTATCACCTGTTTTAGTTGTGTAATTGATTTCTAAATAAATAGTGACAATAGTGAACCTCTGAACAGCAGTGTTTGGCTGAAGTCACTGCGCAGGTCAGGCTGACATACGGCCTGCACTCTGAACAGGTACAAGACGTCAGGGGACACATTGGTGATGACTGCTCTCTACAAGAGAAAAGACATACATCGATTTACAAAAACACTCTAAGTAAGGGTTGAATTTGTCCTGAGAATACATTTAAAGTGTCGATGATGTTACTATAATGTGCCTGAAATATACCACACTAAGCTACTGTTCTGTCAACAGTAGTTTTCACCTACAGGTTCTGTGCCGTTTAAAAAAAAATAAAAAATAAAAAATAATTTCCTGTCTAATTTAATTGTGTTGTGAAGTTTGCAGATGGCTTTACTTATACTAAAATTGGTCCTCAGAATGGATGGGTCATTGCCTCTGGTGTTGCAGAGCTAGTATTTCTCTAGAATAAATTTAGATGAAGGTGTCCAGAGATACAAACTGAAAATTGAAATGGAAATGAAGTGGGCAAAAAAAGAAAGAGTGGCAGCAGCAGAGAGAGAAGAGGAGAGAGTGCTACACAGACACAGCAGCTCATGGATGCACATGAATGTATAGTAATAATATAAATCATACAGCCCTGCACACTCTTCAGGGAACACAGAGATGTACTTGATAACAACAGAACAGCAGAAAAGCATCATTTACACTGATCCTTTCTTTAAAAACAGAAAAGACAGCAGGAAGTCTCACAGCTCAAACAAGTCTCTTCAAAGTTCAAACACAGATTTTAAGGAATGACTCTACTTCATATTTGACGTCTGAGCCTCTGAAGCGAGCTATTCAACAGTATCAGTTCCTAATAGAGCATATTCTGTCATCTTCTGTCTCACACCACAGACCACAGAAGAATAGAAGATCAACACTAGGCTGCAGTGACATGACAACTCTGCCAGAGGAGTTGAGGGAGCAGGACGGCCGCTGGGGAGTCAAAACTTCTGGAAGTGTCAGGGAAGGATACTAAGAAACAGAAAGCTGGGCGGCTGGTGGGAGTCACAACATCCTGCTTCGGTCATGTTGTTTTTTAGCAAGAAAAACATTTTTTTTTTTTTTTTTTGCCATTTTCGGACGAATAATTTCAGTGGTCAAATTTTCGGTGCATCTCTAGATATGTTGCGTACATACACTACATACACATATAGACGTACAGTATTTTAACCTGTGGGAGGAAAACATATCTGAGTCATAGCAGTATGATTTGGTTTGTTGTACCAGCTCTGAGGGCAGATAATGAAATGATAACGCAGAACGAGGGAATGCAGTTTTTTTCTTTCTTTTTTTTTTACTCTCTTACCAGTAATACACTTCAACTTAATGGAGATAATAACTTCCTTCTCCCACAATGTTGTGCATATGGTATCCTATAGGATTACAGTTTTTATTTACCAGTATATCTATGGTGGAAAACAATCAAACAAATTCATGTAAAGAAACAGAACAGTGGGTGAAATAAAATGCTGTGAGTACTCATCCAAACAGAGATGTTCAGTACACACACCACACCACAACTTTCAGAAAGTACTACCCCCCCAAGCAGGGCCGTTTTTTGGCAGAATTTTTTTTTTAAGTATATTTTTTGGGCTTTTTGCCTTTATCTGATAGTACAGTTGAGAGAGACAGGAAATGGGGAGCCAGAGAGAGGGGAAATGACATGCAGCAAAGGGCCGCCCCATGCGGGATTCGATCCGGGGCTATATAGCCTATCACCTCTGTATATGGGGCGCCTGCTCTACCCGCTGAGCTACCCGATGCCCCCACTGAGTTTCTTCTTCACTGCAGGTTTACCATCACTCACTCAACAGGCACTGCCACAAAGGGTTGTAAAGGAGTGACTCTGGTGGGTCAAATTAGCACAAGAATTCATTTATAGATATTTGGCATCATGTATAATGACAACATCTCCAAACCAAGGACCACCTCTACTGACATCTAGAGAAGGTCGCTGGTAGTGTTTACCTCAATCACACAGGCTTTTTAGACTGGATTTCCTTCCGTCATCGGTCCTTCATCAGACACTCTACCAGTGTCGGAGTGAATGATGCCATTGCACTCTTCGATTTTTCCAGACCTGGCCTGCTGGGTAAGAAGATGACTGCTGTGCAAGTTCATGCACCTCTGGTGTCCTGGATTGTGGAGTCTCATACCCTCAGACTTGTGTGAGACATAGTGGTGAGCTGCTTTTGCATTAACCATAGTTGTAATTGTATGTAATGAAAGGGGAAAGTTGAGGCTACATATGTAGCCTACTATGTAGTTACAGCAGAAATAATTATTATATTGTGATAATATAATGTCTATACATTAGTGGACCATCAGGTGAAGGGCAGCAGTTGTCCAGCACTCTCTCTCTCTCCCTCATTTCACTTTTCAGACCACTTATCATCCATGGGTGGTTATTACTATTGATGGCCATCGTCAAACTCTGAGTAGCAAAAAGGGGCTGGTAGCAGTGTTGCACATGTGTGAAGCCACACTGTCCATGTGTAGTGACTCATGTAAAGTAAAACTACTACGATGCTACTGCTATACTACTACTACTATATCTGCTGCCGGTGCATTCTGACAGTAAGAGCCATCCTTAATGTTTAGCACCTCTTTTCTTCCTACTATGACATGATGAATTAAAAGGAGCATCCATTGCATGGCCTTTCTGGGAACAGTCCCATATATGATCCATTACATTTTAAAGAGGCACAGAAGTTCTTTTCTTTTGTTAACAGATGCACAACATTAGAATACAAGTGTCTGAAATCACATTTTACTGTTCACTTACTACTCATTCACTTAGTGAGTTAGTGAGTAGTAAGTGAAGTATTAAGTGAAGACATTCACTTACTAGTGAATGTCTTCTCCACAGGCACTGATGAATGAAGGAGTAGGTGAGTGAATTCAGAAACAACTTATATGAGCTTAAAACAGTATTGTATTATTCCCAACATGAAATCGTAGCACCTTAAAGTTCAACCTGGAGTTTAGTTATGCTTCTTTGGCGAACCAGTGAAAGCAAACATGAAGTCCAGCAGGTACAGAAATTGTCATGTTAAACTGTGTGCTCACACACATGCACACACACTGTATTGTCTCTGTATTGCTCTGTCTGGTAATCAGGAGTCAGGTCATGGGTTCTCCCTTCCTCACCCAGACAGTAGGAATACAGCAGCAGAAGTATTTTTCTCCTCAGCTAGTGAGTGCGTTATAAAGTTGCTATAATTCATATGTACTGTGAAGACCCTGATTGCTATATAACTTACTCTAAATTACTTATTCCAAACTGTTAATGGTCTTCATGTTTCAGTTTTAGTGTTTTCTGTCCTTGAGGATTGATGCTACAAGTTTAAGTTGAAACTCAGTGTTAAACTTTTAAACTAAATGTCACAGTAGAGATGGCTCAGAGAAATTTGACAAGACTTAAAAAGTCTGCACATTCTGAAATTAACCACAGTGCTCACATTGAGTTTGCATGATTTTGAAATGGTAATACTGTAGCTGGACTCTGATCCACTGATTTTTCAAACAGCTTTCTAGACATAAGTGGTCAAAAGTCTGCATGCTACTTACAGGCTAATAGTAAATCCAAACAAGCAGCATACAAGCAGTGATTGCTCAATCAAGTTAAGCTTAAGGGTTTCAAGGCCACATATTTGTTTGTTACAAGGGAGCACTCAAGGCTCTTCAAAAGAAAAAGAAAGTCCAGTGTACTTTGCAGGCGTGCACACACCCTGGCCTCAGCCCCAGAAAGTCGGGGCTTTTCTGCAAGCATTGTCAACCCTTAAATGCCCCTGGCCAGCACCATTATCTACTCTGTGGTCTGCTCGGAGATCAGCCTGAGGGTGGCCGACACTGAATGACTCAACAAACTGTTTCAGACAGAAAGCTGGCCCAGTCCTGAGAGTGGTGTTGGACCCCTGCATGTTTCCAGAGGGGGACAAAGTTGTAAAAACTCATGTCGTGTCTCCCGCCCCCACACGCAGAGTTCTGGTTAACCAGAGAAGCCCTATCAGCCAGACTCAGACCAACTGCTGCACTGAACACCGCAGGTAGGGTGACCGGATGTCTGCATTTTCATCCCTTGTCCACGTCACGCATATTGAGACAATTGAGTTAAACAGGGAAGGTTGTTACAGCTGGGTGAGACCAGAGGAGGGAGTTTTTTGTCTTCTTTGTCAGACTGCTTTCTCAATAAAGAATTCTACACCTCAACTTTATGTGATAACTGTTAGGATATTAAAGTTGTAAGCCTGAGTTTAAGAGGCATCATTTCAACTAAATCTCAATCAGTAAAACCTCAGCAGGTAAAATCACCGTGATGACCTCTGAGGGCAAATGTGTTTTAAATGAGATTATTAATAACATCTGGGATTTTATGGTGTCTATCACCCACTTTACTGTCAAAGACTGTGACAGTCATTTACTGTGTGTCTGAAATGGTGAAAATAAATAAGAATGAATTTGTGCATGGCCCAGCCCAAGTCCGCCTGCCTCCAGCATGTCATGTCAGTGTTTAGAGAGACATGACCACGTGTCTGTTTGATTAGCTCTGTCTGTCCAGTATGTGACTCCTGGTTGTGGGTTGTGGGTTGATTCCCATGCCTTGACAGAGATCCCATCTTATCAGCGCCCTCTATGGCACTTTCTAAATTTCTGCAAGGAAATTTTCTACTTTGTAGAGCACCAATAGTATAATTGAAAACTGCAGTCTGTGTGTTTATTTTCTAGAACTGAAAACTGAGAATACTGTAGACCTCCTCTCATTGGCAATGGCTGTCTCCTATTGTCCTACATAAAAAATGTCTTTGTGCCACATTTGTTTTTTGGGGATCTGGTCACCCTAACCATGGGAGATCCTGTCTTCCTATTCCATTTATGCATATTTCCTCCTGTTTCCCAGTTAAACTCATTTAAATTTACGACAACCCTAAAAATTTGCACTCCATGATTCTACCTTGTACATTACTTATTTAGCCTACTTACATTTTCCAAACAGAGTTTTCTTATGAATATTATAAAAGTTTTTTTGGGGATGGTGGTGGTGGTGGTGCTGGTGGTGGAGGAGGAGGTTGTTGTTGCTTTTTCTTTCACAGGAGTGCATAATCAGATCTGAGAAAGGTCATGTTTTTACGCAGCACACTTAACCACAGTAAACCAACATCTCTTCACAGGTGCAGTGTTTCCCTCATGAGCGATCAATGTTGTGCGAGCTGCCCCCTTTTTATACCTGTATTCAGTTTTATCTGTATTGATGGGAGTTTCTGGCAACAAACAATTACCTTTTTTCTTTTTTCATTGCATCTTAAAACTGTGCCCAGAGAGGCACAAAGAGCACGTATAAGTGTTTAAAAGGCAGCCTTTGGATGTGAGTTTTTCCATTTCTACGATGCCAAAACTTTCACATTTCTAATACTTTACCTGCAAGATACTATGGCACTAAATTTAAACTCTCACATAGTTTAATAATTTGATTTTTCCAGTATCTTACTTATTAAACACAAATTATTTTGGTTAGTTATTAATGTTCCCAGGAATAAAAAGAATGAGAAATGTGACACTACACTGAATATTATTTTTTCAAAATTGAGCATTCTCAGACTTAATCCTAGCAACTCCAAAATGTTCAGAACATGATTGGAAAAACACCTTGAGCTGCCAAGTCCTGTTTCTGTCTTTTAATGAATCCTCACTTTTGTTGCTCTTCTTCCTTCTTGTCCACCTTCCCCTCAAGGCCATCCTCTAACTTGGCCCACAAAGCTTTCTTCTAATAAAGATTGTATTCTTGTTTTCTCTATGCGTTTGAGTTTAACAACGCAGTTTCAGAGAGCTTGTGTCTTTTGAAGATTATTTTGTCTTTGACCTTGGTTTGAGAGATTCTGGAGTTTTGGAAACTGGTATATCTGACACTTGTTTTGGTAAATGGCAAAAGATTGTTTCTCTGTTTTTCCTTTTTGATTTTTTGCTGTCAAATGTGATTTCTTTCCAGGAAGGAGTGGTGATAATTATTGCTTTCAATAGAAGAAATGACATGGTAAAGACAACACTTGCTGTTTGGTGTTGCTTTCCACTTGGTGAGTAAAGGAATGAAGTTGCTCAACTCGTAACACATCCTTAGTAAATGCTGCTAATGTTAACATCAGCTGTGCAGCAATAGCAAAAAATGTGAATAGCTCATTTCAGGTGTCAGTATGTCTTAACCTCAGTGATTGTAAGAGGGTTGAATACCATCCCCAAATCATAGGGCTGCTCCAAACTGTAACTTTCCAAAGCCTGAAAAAAACTGGAATACTTCATGGAGTAGACTTTGAATCTCTCTCTAAAAAAGTGAAAAAAAAAAAGGATTTTTTTCACATAACAGTGTTGTTCTTTCCCATTTGAACACTTATCACAGCTCAGTCCATCGAGTGCTCCACTGAGTTCAGTATGTACCAGGTCTGTACTGGTGTGTATTGCCTCCAGGAAATAGCCATATGCTGGTACTCCAAAGTCCAACATGACAAAGACTCTCACCTTCTCCCACTTGCTCAGTTTTCATTACCATGGCCTCCAGCCATACCAATGATAGCATAACAATGTCAAATAGTCTTGCAAACTTGATTGATTCAATAGTGTGACAATCTTGAACTTCCTTTAAGCAGTGTGTGGGGTGTCATACTGACACATTTTCCCCTCAGGGCTTAGTGTAAGAAACTCTGTACACTTCCTGCTGAGACCAGTACAACAAACCTGCACAGCTGCAGCCAACACCAATTCATAAGACAAACACTACTATAAAAATACATTGACAAAGTGATTATGAAGTGTCTATGAAGTCAGTGACCTCTTATATCCAATGGATAGTTTTTCATTTAATTTGCCACCATCAGTAGTAAGACAATCAAAAACTCATTAGTTCCATAATGTACTGACAAAATAGCCACCAGCCTAATATTTTGGGAGGTTGTTGCATTTCCACTAGTATGTTAGTGCGCCCTTGTACTCTTGCCTGATGTGAGGTCCTGACCTATGTAAACCACAGAAGAGTAACACTCCCACCTCCCAGCTCCTAGAAACAGCTGTAAACACTTTTACCCTCAGACATGATTGAACAACGCGCCACACAAGGTTCATTTCACACATCTTTAGGCTGATGGGACCATTCAGGCTTGTACACACATACACTGTGGATGAAAAACAGACAGACAGACAGGCACAGAGTTGACATAGCATAACGATGTACATTATTTATTTATTGTTACCTTAGTGTGGAAAAGTTGGTTATTGTAGCTTTTAAGCAGCGTCTCTTTAGAATTTCACTATTATACTGAATGCACGGTGTCTAATAAAAAACAAGTCCCTGAACAACCTTTAAGCTTTTAACCCATTCTGAATATAAAGCTGTTCTCTGCTCATAAATAATGCAGGATGTGTAAAGCAGATGCATTACGTAGAGCTCTATTGTTCAGACACTCTGTTTAATGAATAAGCGTCACTAAGAGCTATTACCTGAAAGCAAAGCCTTCCCCAATGTCTTCTCCCCTGTGCATTAGTTGACCAGAGTTGTTGTTTTGGGAAGGCAGGGTCTCTGGCCTGGTTCTGACAGTCTAATGTTCATGCTCAGTAAATTGTGTTGGAATTGTTCCCCTGGGAAACATGAATGTGACAATGGTCTGTGGGTTATAAGTACTCGTTCACAGACAATATTGTGAGCCTGCTCGCCCTTTTCCTTTGAATCAGGAATTAATTATTCATCCTCCACTGTGAAATAAAGAGTGTGGAGGAGAGAAAAGAGAGTGTTATAGTACACAATAGATTGTGAAATCTTTTAATATGTCAGGAAAGCTGAAATTAAGGCATCAGGATGAATGGGAAGGTGGAAACAGACAGTGGAGCATATTTATTCTATTTGAAAATGTCCTTGTATTACCGACTCCAGAAACCACATCAAAGCCAGCTATGGAAATTAAAAATGCCATGTGTAAGCATTCATGCCAACATTTCCCCCAATCTCCCCTGTGTAACAATAATCAATAGCAGATCAGCCTCCCTGTCACCTATTGCCTGTTTACAACATATGTTATTTCAGTCAACGCCCATGAAGCCATTAGCAGCCCCTTTTTTTAAATGAAGTCCTAGTTTATAGAAATGTGTGTACACAACTCTCTAGAAGACATAGGTATGACTCACATGTTGAATCTTTAAAATTATACAAATTTGGTTTATTTACAGCTAACTAATTTAAATGCCTGTCATACGGGATCTTAATAATTGTGTTGGGATGTGGGGAGATTTCATTGTTTCTCCACATAAAGATGTTAAATCACTGGGGTTCATTTCATCCGTCTGACAAACCAACAAAGAACAAAGAGCAGAGAAATTCACTTGAAGCTACATTTCAGTGAAATTTGACAAATTCATGTGCGGTGTTCACTCTTTTAGCTCTGTTTTTGGTCTCCACCAAGAGAAGAAAAATCTCTTCAGCTGGTGAACAATCCGCTGTGTTCACCAGCAACACACTGAAGAAGTATTCGAGATCTGGTCACTGTTACAAACATGGTCACACATGGTCCAGACAGTATCTTTCCTTTAGCAGTGTAAATGAAAATGTGTCCAGGGCCACATGGTCGGTTCCAGGAGTGAAGTGGTCAGGGGACGTGGGGCTACACTGTCCACCCACTTTTTCCAGCATGTTAAAAAAACTTGATTGAGATGCCAATTTAAGCTTGCCACCGGTCCCTTATGGGAAATACAGGATCAAGAATTAAATAGTGCCTCCAATTTTGTGCCAATATGGGTCAGGGTTTGTTCTATATATCTGAATTTCTGATCTTGAATGTAGCATCATCCCACTTGCATGCTGTGAAGACCTGTCCCACTCTGCCTGTGACCAGGTAAAACTTACTGCCATCGGCGGTTTGATCACACATGAGTGGGAAAATTCAAACACTTCAATAGTGTTAGTGACAATATCAGACCAAACTACGCTGATGAGTATTTTCTGTGGTGGACAGTGGCCTGTTAGATGTAAGGTAGCTTCAGGAAAACAGCATCCTCCATTCACAATGCCTGGGGGTTGAGGTCCACAGTCGGATACATATACATTGATCAAAATATAGTGCTGATGGGAGTGTGTGTCTAGGCCTGCACAATGAGTTTTATATGTGGTAATGAGCAAGAAGCAGTCCTGCACATTATAATTCTTGTTGGCAATGTTGATTTTTGTAACCGATTAGCTATAGTTTCCATACCTGGCAAACTTTTTATTTTGATGACATTAAAAACAGCATTTTTTTATTATTTCATTTCATTTTATTATTTCAAAGGGATAAAAACGTATTTCAATGTAGAGCTGTGTGCACATTGATTTGCTCAGCCCCCGTGCACCTCTCTCTCTCTCTCTCTTTCTCTCTCTGACACACATACAGGCACATTGACAACAAACCCGCCAGACTTGCTAAAAACAACAACACATACCTTTTTATTTGCATATAAAGCAGGGAAATGAGATCTGATCACAAGTGGTTACAGGAGATACATATGGGGACACATTTTAATGCCGGATGTAAACTGACGTGCTGTATGCAAGTGGACGAGCTGTCGACACTGCAACAAAGATGCATTTTAAAGGGGACATATCATGGAAATATCACTTTTTGAAGGCTCTTTAACATATATTTGGGTGTTTGTCTTGCCTTCCGGCCCCCAAAATGTGAGAATTGACAAAAAAATCTGTAATTTGCAGGTTCCCTAGATTGAAATCCATGTGGTTTTTCAAGATGTTCCCTCAGTTGTCTGACAATGATGTCATTAGTTTTCGGATTTGCATAACACCACCCCTACCTGTGAGTACCTGTACTGGTAGAAGGGGTAGGGCGGGGCTGTTTTGAGCAGAGGAAAGAGTGCTGTGATGTTTGATCCTTGGGGTATTTTGACAGAAGCATATCACAGACATGTCTTTAAGACACCTGGGAACTATTTAAATTTGTGGAAAAGGGGCATAATATGTCTCCTTTAATGCCAGGTCTGAACAAGGCCTATGAGAGCAGAGGGAGTGATCCAAAATAGTAGAGCTCTAGGCTAGATAGCAGAAAGGAGCTGCAGATTCAGCAGATAATTCTCTGTAGGTTCAGCACTGGGCCTGACCCCTTTTACACTGTCACATTGTTATCATTTGATACACTACAATTATAAAAGCATTGATTATAGCCGCTTTAAAAAAAGATGTTTGTCCAAGAAATCGATGCTGAGATCACAGTCTAATAAACTAATCACTAAATAATGATCTGATCATACAGTTGTAAAATGCTTAGTAATTATGCCTGTCACAGCCACAAGTTTGTCACAGCAGCAAACACAATTGGGACTTGTTTGATCTTCACCCTCCATGACTGCTCCTCCCCTCCGGTGCTCCGTGGGCAACACTTTGTGCACCAGCAGGTCAGTTTTTGAGCTGACAGGAAGTGGTGAGTCTCCAACAGGGCCACCCAGTAACATCATGGACGCCAGGAACTGGTTTGCAGCAGAGGGGTCGGAAGCTGAGTATATTGGGTGGCAGGATTTCAAATGTAGGATCATTGAGACCAAGGGAGGTGAAGAGGGATGGAAAAGACAAGGTTGAGGAGCAGGAGGAGGCAGTGGTGTTGCATGTATGTGTATGTGATGGGGATGGTAGGGTGTTGGAGAAATTGCACAGTGAGGTGCTAGAGAGGGCTATAAATACAAACCTGCTGCCAGCACGGTGGGCAACCTCCAGCCAGGTTGGAGTCGTTTCCATAGCAGTAAATGCCATTTATCTAATGTATTGGCCTATTATGACCTCTCCTTTATGTGTTCCTGCTGAGGGATCCCCTGCAGTCTCACAGCAGGGCCACCGACGCACAATTGATTGGGGAGTTGCTCTATTTTTGCAACCAGACCCTCACTCATGCTTCTGCCTTTTGCTCTTCCTTTATCCGAACCCTC
>OMNW01013948.1:26533-97585 GCA_900303245.1 Selene dorsalis
TCTATCTGTCTTCCTCTGGCTGTTCCTCTTTATCTCCTTCCCTGCCTCCCTCTGTCCCTTCGCCTTTTTCTGTCTCTGTCTCTCCACTCTCTAAGGACTGGCTACAGGCGCATTTTCAGGCCGCTCTTGCAAAAATCAATAATATCATTCTAATTCAAACTGATATCAAAAGGCACAGGGCCAACAACCCATTTCTCTGTAGACTTATCATAAGCCCATGTTTTTCCACGTCGTTTATTTTCTGCCGTTTGGTCCCTTCAATCTCCTCTTTAGAAGGCTCCTCTGGGTTTCACTAGCCCAGCATGTCTGAACAGAGTTTAGATGTTACATTTGACGCCGACAAATTTGGCAGAGTAGCCATGAGTATCCACGAGCACCCGTTTATAAGATATCCTATTCTGTGATAAGTACCCCAGATATTGGCATACAATAGTATTCCTGCAACAACACAGGGGTAAGTCTGCCTTTAAACGTAATTTTAATCTTTCATAAGCTAGGCCAAGAATAAAACAAGTAATTATGAATTCTCAGAAGCCCAATTTCTTAAGAACAATGCAGGGGGATGGGGGAGCATAATGTAGGGGTACATTAAGCACTCATGTTTATTTCATTTTAAGTCAGCCAGTATCACTTTCTTAATGTAATTACTGCAAATTACCAATCTCTCTCCCCCTCTGGCTTTACCAAACCACTAATGGTATTCCACACTCCCCTCAAAAATGCACATCAGCATGTTTTGTCTAATCACAGAGTCATTTGTGAAGCTAAAATGCAGTCCACTTGTATGAGAAGATGTTTAAGGCCTCAAGGTGATGTTACAGTTCAATATTAATGAGATAATATTATCAAGTTAGCACCAATGCAGACATTTTGTGTGTTGGAAAACTTACCGTCTAAATGGCTTGTAGTTGGTTTACCAGAAGCCATTTGGAAATAGTTACTTAGCTTGTAATGGGATAGACAGTGAAAGAGAACTATCTATTCTTGTTTCTGATTCCAGATATTTCCTTTTTTCCTAAATGAATTTCAAAAAGAAGAATGCAAATTGAATGAGACTGTTTCATTTTTCTCTAAATCTGTGGCACTATGTGCAGTCTCAAGATCCTTTTTAGTACAAGAGGCAAAATATTTCTATAAAACACATTACTCATATGTTCATGTTATATAACTGGCAAGCAACATAACAAGTACCATCCTAATGCTGAACAGAGTTTTGATGCTGGTGTTAGGGTTTCATGGTCAGGAGTTTGTATCAAGGATTGCAGAAACTGGACCCAAGTGAGACAGGGGTGGTGGAGTAACGAAAAATATGAACTTACAAAAGAAACAACACTCAGATGAGACACATGAGACCAGGCGCTAAATTGAATCTACTTACATATTGTGATTGTCATGGAGTATATGTGTGGTGTGAAAAAGCCTCCAAAACAGGCAATCTATGAGTAACTTCAAAGAGAAATAAAACACAGACAGAGCACAAAGAAAATGTAATATTACTTACAGTTTATTTACAGATATAGATTGACAGAGGAGGTCCCATATCCAATCAAATAGGTACCAGTTCCAGTCGGCGGGTGAAATTAAGCCCAGCCCACTGAATGTTCGGCCATTTACCAACTTCGTCTTCCCACTCACAAACAGTATATGGACCTGAAAGCCGGTTACCATTTGATGAATTAAGTTTGTTGAGGTAGCATTCTTGATCTTTGACAGATAAAGCCCTACTGTAGCTTGACAAGCTATTGTTGTCTGCCATATTTCCGTTACTAGAATGCACACACACGAGCTCACGTTCATCACGGTCATTGTTTACAAACAGTAAATGCGTCTATCTACTGTAAGTTATCACACTAAGCAGCTAGCTCTGGCCTATCTCATTGCTTTCAAGTAGCCTCCACTCTACCCTGAGGACATAGCTCTGTTCATAAGGCCTATTATAACCTCTTGTATTAAAATGTTTGGCTGAAGTGAGCCAAGAAAAGGACTGGAATATAAGAAAAAAGAAAAAAAAAAACGAGGACAATGTTTGTAGACACACAGAAAACCAAATTATTAGATCAGTTGGAGGTGTTCACGTGCCCTGCATTGAGCTTTACACTTAGCTAGCCAGTGATCCCTTATCACTTCAGTATTGTAGCCTATTTTTTGTTTAACCAAAATGTCATTTTAAGTAAATATAGTGATATGAGTCTCTTACTTTTTGTGCTGGAGTTATTTTGTGCAATGACAGGCTGTGTAGTGAGACAGCTTATTGTTTGCATGTGTCTGGGTTTTTCAAATCTCTGCGGTTCTCTACTAATGTATTTTCTACAGTTTCAATTTTCGCTGAAATTTGTATTTAGTTGTGGCTGAAATAAGAACACATTTGTACATATGTGTCCAGTTTTCTATTACTTTAAGCACCAGTTAACTCTCTGATTGTTAGCTATTGGGTCACACAACCTACTATAAATTTCTCAAGAGTTGATAAATTGATCTTCATAGTTATGACGAGTAATTGGAAACTAAAAGTCCAATCAAGATGAGGAAACTATCGTTAAAAGAAGTTGCATTCAGTCAGGATGTGTAAGGGAATGGACTAAAATGCAGACCAGGCAGAGGTAGGGAAGGCAGGGTGGACAAAAAGTATTTATTACTTATTAAAGAAACATGAGGGCAGGAATGCACAGAAAACAAGCAATGACAAAATCAATCAAAACCACTACAGTCTGCATTTTCAAGTCCTTGGTAGATGCGCACTGTGCATGGCTGCCTGTCATCAGAGCACTGTGTGCTCTCCCTGTCTGTAGGGACATGTGATTGGCTAAAGTGATCTTGATTTATTAAAGCCTGAAAACAGAGCCAAGATATGTCATGTTTAAGACCACTCAAACATGCTAAAAGTTAACTATGGAATTTTTGCCCATCGATGCCAAAAGTTTACTGTCTTAAGAAGTTGTTTTTTTTAACCTAAATATGCCCCTGGATTCACACACACAAAAGAAAAGCTTAATCTCTAAAAAACAAAAATAATGAAACATTTTACTTTGACTTGTCTAAATTACTAACTACTACTTAACTACACTTTGATCAAGTAATGTAAGGTTGAGTTCTGGGTACATTTTGCTTGCTTCAGATAACGTCAGATGCTTCTTTTTTTCAGTATGTTTAGTTGTGTACAGTGTGTATGTTATCTCATTTAAATTTTAAATGTTATTCTACTAAATACAACAAAGAAACACTGTCATACCGTCAGGGGGCCACTATCATTTTTTCCAATTTGCAAATATGACATGTAAAATGTGTAGCGTACATGTGTGTCATGTGCATTACTGTTATTCAGGGCTGGCACAATATCATGTAAAATACAGTATATCCATCTCCTTGAATAATTTACATGAGTGTAAACTATAGCAAACATTTTTTCCCCATTTTTTGTGCATTGCAAGATGTGCATAGAGAGATTTTATTTAAATTAAGCTAAATGCAGCTCAATTAAGTCATTACCACTATTTCCTCTAATGAGTACGCAGCAGTAAAAGGTTGAATAAGAGGTGAGCTAATCAACTAATCATAAACCTCCCTACAGGATAATCATATCTGTATATAATGCATGAATGAAATCTTTTTCTTGATTTACCACTTCTGAAAACGTTAACCTCGTATCACATGCAATTTTAGAGGTTATTCAAGCAACCAGCCTTCACCTGAGTTTCCCAGTGGTATAAGACCATTTTGAAAACAGCTTCCCCTGCTTTTGACATAGGAGCCATGTTTCTAAACAGACATTCACACTAGTCTACTTTTGAAGTAAAAATGCTAGTTTCATTGTTCCACATAGATCACTAAAATGAATGTTTTTCAAATAAATTGTCTAGAAAGAGCAAGCAGTCAGAAAAGAAATAATAAATCAAAAACAAAGAGCCCGTCTCTTCCTTAGAGGGGCCCTGGAGAGACTTGATGCAAATGGAAAAACAGGTTGCCAATTATCCTGGAATATGAAGGGAGAGAAATGTCAGAGCAATCTTATGAAATGACGATTGAAAAGTAAAAACAATAGATAAACAAGCTGTCTGGTTGATTTTCTGAGGGTCATCTACAGGAGCAACAGTAGCCTGTGTGGGTAATTTTCTGTTCAGAACTGCTGATCATCATTTCTTAGCCAAATTAATGGCACGGGGGAGTGATTGAGTAAAAAACAGGAGCATCATTAACATTTGAATTGACCATGTTTACTGTCAGGAATAATTAACAGTGGCTTCATGTCAGACTTAAAATGTTCCTAAAACATGCAGGGACTCTTTGATCATCAATATGAAGAGAGAGCCACATTGACAGAGTGGACCGATGATTAACTGTTCACAGACGGCTCTTCAACTCCATCAAACTAAGTGGACCAGTAAATAAACACATTATTTTGACATATTAAAAAAAGCCCTTTCTTCACTAATAGTAACTACTTTTAACTTCAGCATTCATGATTTCACTTCAGGTTTACAATGTAAAACACTCAAACATAAAATCAAGAATGGAAATGCTAAATAATTTTCCACTATGGTCAAACTTCTCGTTCAACTTTCCATCCTAACATAAAGAATTTAGTTTTCTTGCAATTGGTCACCCCCAGATGTGGCTGCCAAACAATGCGTGGATATATGTTTTAGAAACAGAATGTTAAGTACATACATTGCATTTTCTTTGTTAGGGGCAAGATGAAGACAAATCAGCAGGACCATGAACACAACATGCAGGCTATAGAGAATATTATCCCAGTGCACAAAGACGCCACAGTTGTTCCCTTAGGGTGCGCAAGTCCTCCACACTTTTGGACGACGCAGACTACATGTTGTTTTCAATTGAATTTCAAAACAACACTTATGAGATTGTTCCAGTTCTGTTGCCAGAAAACAATGTGGATACTGGATGATTCTGCAAAAACCCAATCAATCAACAAAGTTTGACATTTTTTGTGCCTCCTGTAAAATCTATGTATGGATGCATAATCAATATTCATATAGAAATGATGTGATGTTACACTTTTGTGCACTTTTATATCCTGCTTTAAAAGACGATCATATCTCCACCCACAGTATGTGTTTTGCTGGATACAACGTATAAACACATACTGTATTTGTAACTGCATCTTAATTTGTTGCTACATTGCAAAGGCCACAGATCATTGAGTATCCTGAGCGTCACATAGATCACTGTCCATTCTATGGCCGTGAGATTTGTTCATTTCCCCCACAGTCTCTCCTTTCACAGCAAACACCTGCAGGCTTGTCTGCTCAGTCAGTGGCTGTGAGAATGGTCAGAAAATGACTTCAACACATAGCTGAATTCTTCATTCATCTACACAGTACCTGTGGGATTATCTTTGCTCGAAGCCACCTCACATCACTGTTAATACTGCGTTGAGCTAATGCAGATTCCTTCAGAGTAATTCTCTTCCATTTCATGAATGACAGCATTAGTTTGTCAGTATTTGATACTCTCTTCAGGCTGGGATTAAACCGAGGGATTAGATGTTACATTCACTCCCTGTGACTTCAACTTCACTTCACCTTTAGGTTAAATTGAAGTGCTTCATCACATGTTGCACCACAGCTAACATTACCATATATGCTATGGAGTGTACAAATGTGATACCAAAGATATTTACATTTACATGATGTTTTAGGTAAACAGGAATGACTAGTGCATTTCCAACTTCCAAAATATTGAGTGCTTCTACCTGCTTTCAATTTTTAGCTGCAGAAAAGTGCTGAGAGTCAGGTCGTACAAGAGGCAGTTTGAGATATTTGAGTGTAATGTTTGATGAAATCTTAATTCACACTACAAAACCTGATCCCGTGCAGGCTGCTGTAATGGATGTCTGTCTCTCCCAGCACTGGAGTACCGTGCCACCCCTATCAGCAATATGAAGAGCATTAACATGATAAAAGACTCCCATCTGCACAACAAAGTGTGCTGCTGTGATACAACATTGTGATCTACACATTGCCATGTCAAATACCACCAAAGATGCCGTCTTAAAACAGATTCAGCCCATCTGGGTGGATTTTTGCTTTTTATTTAGAGTTGATGCATACTGTAGATCTGTCTCATGTTTCTCAAAATCCCCTGTAGATCATTCATATCTGTGCTGCGAGCAGCTAAAGGTGTTGGTCAAGGCCAGCAGCCTCTGTAGTCACCTTCTGTTTGGTTTCATCTTAACCCCTTTGCAATTTATTCAGTGAAATAAGCCTGTGCCCTTTCCAGTGACAGTGTAATAATTTATCCATGTAGAACTCTACTTACAGATTAACACAGATCGCTTAAAGCTGTAAACAAAAAAGGACACAATCTTTTTTCTTTCACTGAATAAAGCAAAAGATGTTGCTTTGAGAACCATCTGGCTGATTGGAGGCTGCTGATGATGACTAAGCAATAAATGATGCTAACCAATCATCCAGCATTGATTGTTTGCCTGATGTAGCGCCTGTCAATGAAACCTTAGACAAATGAAGCCGTGGGCTTCTCCTTGCCTCACTGTTGATTTATCAAGAACAGCTTTTAAATTGGTGTGATCATTGTCAAAAATCATCAACAGCAACACTTTTTCAACATTTTAGCTGCTGTAATGGCAACAAATGTCCATATCTAGCTGTGCTGTGCTAACTGTATCATCTGTACACGTGGAGAAATGGGTATATGATTCCACAATGTATGTGCTGCTGATGAGCTGTCTTAAATGGGACCAACAGCAGCCATATGCTGCTTCATCTATCATGTGCAGCCCTGCCTGACTGTCCTGACAGCCTCCAGAATGAGTCTGCTGTTTAACCTGCAGACCTGCTGTTTAAAGCCTCGAGTGGACGTAATTAGCAGCCATGACTGGCTATTCCTCTTCTCCTTCACCCCCTCTTCCTCCTGTTTTAGTTCCCAAACCTCCTCTTCCTCAACATGGCATTAATCTATAGTTTCATTATCATCAACAAATCCTATAGACCATGGCTGTGTTCACTCATTCATTGCTCTCTGTATAATAGACATTCAGGAAAAAAAAAAAAGACAAGCAGTAAATTGAGATTTTGGACCCTCATGAATCATCACCATTTTGTGACATTACTAAGAGGAATGGCATCGCAACGAGTGACTCTGATGTCTCAAGTCCAGTGTTCAGTCCAAAAAATTAAACTATAGTTCACATTAATCTCTTCACTATTCATGAACTGCCCTGAGTAGACCTTACCCCTATTCAGCCCCAATTATTGCCACATTACTGTACTCTATAGAATCACAGAGGATAATTTTAAAATCCAAGGAAACCAATGTGGGTGTATGTTTTATGCGTCTATGCTGTTAGTTCTTAGACTGGCCCCTGCTTAATGATTTTCTTTGATCATCATTCACTCACAGATAATTCAAAAGCCTGGTCGGATTCTTTGACTTGATGTGTCGTCAGTTTCATTGATGCTGGTATATGCATTGATTTGAGAGTCATGAACTGGGTTCAACTGGGTTCAACTGGATGCTGGTTGAATTTTCACAACTTGACATACATCCCAGAAAGCTCTTTAACATGAGCAAAGGTATCAGTCATTCTTTACAATGCTGTGATATAATCCATAACGCCCCCAATATGGTGGCAAGTGTACCTACTTTCATAGCCATGGTCACCACGATGGTCATTGCTTCAGGGACAAAAACTGCTTGGTTAAGTTTAGGAAAAGATCCTGATTGGGTTACTCCAACATTGAATGACCTTTCTTGTCAGTGCTACAATATAAGCTGCTGGTTGCACACAAGAATCTAATACCAGTCTTATTTATTATACTACCATGTTTTATTAATCCATTCATTCACCTTAACCTCTTGCTAACATGAACTTTGAAATTCTACATACTACGTCACCACATGTTTCCCTTTTGATACAATAACATTGAAACTGTTGATTCCCACAACATGGACACAGGAATCTCATGTTCATAAAAGAGGATGTCACCCAGGACAGTAGTATGGTGGCTCTTTAATTTGTAATACTGCTTTGTGGTCCAAGTTTTCCATGTTGGTTTTCATCTTTTACTGGGATGTGTTTATATTACCAATATCACCCACATATCATTGAAGACTTGGCCCAGTGCACAGGATTAAAAACAAGCTGATGATCATTTTTTGCACTTCATGTCTATTGTGTTGCTTGTCTCACCTAATCAAGGCAACACAGGAGCAGAAGTGTCACCTACACAAATCCATCACAACAGAATCCACTGATAAAGGCTTCACAATACTGCCCACATACGTGCAGTGACAAACACGACAGTAATGACTTTATAACATCAAAGGTGCAGCTCAAAAGGAAGAAAAACCATCTGGAAAAAAACAGGAACAAGAGGATTAAAAAAACATTTGAAATTAAAGTAAGTGGAAAAACACCTTTTGAGTCTGTAAAACTGACTCATGCTTAGGAAAGAAAAGTAAATGACAAAGATCCAAATTAGACATTAAGGAGGAACACAGTGTCAAAACAATCAAGCAAATTAATTAAAACCTCACTCCCATCCTCTGGGCTGCTCAGCATCGGCCTGTGGCCCATGGTAATTCATACAATCAATGACTTTGATCTAGAACATATATTTGTCACTTCTGATACCCATAAATGCTAAATCACTGTCACAGCACTATGGATTCTGGTCCCCGACCATCTTAATATCGTCTGCCAGCATTACTCAGGAACCAGGAGTTTATGCTACTGCTGTACTGTTGCTCTGGCTGAGGAATTCAGCAAAATGTCTGAAATGTGAATGAAAAAGTAAGAGAATGCTGCAAAGCATTGGCAGAGAGAGGCCTGAAACCAAAACAAGTGACATGCTCAGTGGATTTTAATGCAAGCCAGAATCTAGTGTGCATGTAATTGCTGTTATTATGTGGTGATTGCGTTATGTAGATTACACACCTGTTACCACCCCACCAGGCAATTTGACAGAGAGACGGAAATGATTGTCAGACTTTGTATCAGGTTTAGTTAAACTTTCTTTGTAAGACACTTAGGAATGGATATTCATTGCTCACAGGGTATTTGAAAACTAAACTACTGAACAAAAAGCTTCAAATCACTCCACCTGATTTTGATTGTAAAGGATGTTTATATTTCGAGTATATGCAGTTGGCTGTTTTGGAAACTTAATTGTAACTAGTCCAAATCTAAGATCACCAACATTACATTAAGTAGTAACAAATGCAGGAAATTAAGTAGCCTGACAATATTCCTGAGACAGATGTTCTATAAATATATGAAGAACAGAGCAAAGGAGAAAGGTAGTTAGGCAATTTCTTCAGCGAGTTAAAACAAGGAGGAAGATGTGGGTGGGGGTATGAGATGCAGTGTGGTGATTCACTGGTTTGCTGACCCAGTTTGGAGGAACTTCAGCATGTGTTTCAACAATTCACCCTGACAACCAACAATATTACCAGCTCCAAAGCTGGCCATGGTGTGGAGGTTGTTATCAGGGTTGTAAGTATAATAGTGCACGCATGTGTGTGTGTAATAACATTTTATTTACAGGTTTATCATGCACTGTAAAATAAGCCAACAGGGAAAAACTGTTTCCAATTAATATCAGTGTTAACTGAGCCACTCATTCCCTCCCATCCAGATCACCTCACAAGCTAAAAAAGGTAACGAAGAGTATATAGCCAGACTGATGTAGTAACTAGTTGGGGATTAGCTATCTCTCAGTTGCTCAGTGGACAACACTCAGGATTTCTAATCAAAGCATGTAAAAGGGTGCAAACAAGAGAGACAAAACTGTTACAACTACAAAGACATGTAAATAACTCGATAAGTGCAACCTCTGACTATTTTCCAGGTGGCACACAATGCATTGCTTGTGTTGTGACTAGAGGCGCTATATCAGTGGGTAGAAATAGTAAAAGCAAATAACAAAGAGGAGGGTCTTACCAATACAATTACAGACAGAATTGGTGATTCAGGGTGGGCAGAAAATGATTTCTATTGAGCCCCAGCATCATTACAAACAATAGTACCCCACAGGGATGCGTCCTCAGCCCCATCCTCTATAGTACTCCCTGTTCGCCCTAAACCGTGTTGCCTCCCTCAAGGACAACATCATTCTAAAGTTTGCGGAAAACACAGCAGTGATAGGACATATCACTAGCAGCGACAAAACAGCCTGCAGGAGGAAGGTGGCCTGTTTGGTGTCATGGTGTAATGACAACAACTTCACCCTCAACACAGGCAAGACCTCATCAGCCACTGTACATTCGGGAGCTTGAAGTGGAGAGGGTGAGCAGCTTTGAATACCTGGCAGTTGACATCATTGACAACCTCAGCTGGACACTTAACAGCACACAGCTGGTCAAGAGGGCCCAACAACAGCTGTACTTTCTCAGGAGGCTGAGGAATTTCGGCATGTTGCCGAATTTCCTCAGCAACTTCTACAGCTGCATTGTTGAGAGCATCTTGACCAGCTGCTTTACCATGGGGTACAGCAGCACTACTGCTATGGACCACAAATGCCTGCAGAGATTGGTGAAGGCTCCTGGGAAAATCACCAGGACTCCACTGCTCTCTCTGCAGAGCTCCATCCTCAAGGACCCCACCCACCCCCAGCACGGACTGTTCACACTTCTACCCTCAGGCCGTAGGTGCAGAAATGAAAGGTGTTGCATTGCCTGTGCGTAGTGGCTGCCATATTTCATATACACTTTTGGAAATTATAGCTCCCCTATAGTTTTCTGTTAAGTGTATGTGGGTCAGCTGAGGTCCAGCTCATGATATGAAGAAAAAGTTGTACTTATTGACATTTCTGTATCAAAACAAAAATCTGTTGTGCACTTGGTTACCATTACTTGATCTACAGATAGAAGAAAGGCATACAGTAGAGGAGGAAATAAATGAACAGAGAGATGAGAGAGAGATATTAGAAAGATTGGATTGAACCAAATGGGACAAAATACAGATATGTGAGCATAGACAAAGAAAAAGAAATCATGTATGGGTGTTCTGAGGATTTGCAGAGCGCTGTTTACTCTCTCTGCCGTAAGGGCATGATGAAATATTGAAATATTGAACCAGATATTTTGCATGGCCAACAGGCTTTCATCAGTGCAGAATCTGTTCCCTGTAATGAGGCCAGACTTAGTCCTCCTATGGTGCGATGAGATAGGAGCACAAGAAGGATACAACAGAGGCCACGATGATCTGCCACTGTATGTTGAAAGGTATTCTGCTGCTGCTCTCTGCAGGTGTGTTCACCCAGGGGCCTGCTTCTCATTTTGTGGATGGAGGAAACTGTGTTATTTTATGGTTATAAGAGCCCCCTCATAGCAACAGTTTTCCAAAAAGGAAACATTTTTTAATCATCATTTATTCATGATTATCAAACCTACTCATTAGCTTTATTACCCCTCACTTGACGTTTCCCCTGCCACAACTTAAACACCTCAAAATGTTATGTGCATCTTAAGATATGCTACACCTTTTCACCCCCTACATTCACCTGATCCCACCAGGTCTGATTGAGTATGATCATGGTCATCATGAATTTATTTGTTGAGTCTGGTTTGGAGCCAACACTGCATAACCACATCTGATTACAGGCAAAGAGCAGAGGGGTCTGCTGGCAAGGGGGTGGAACATTTGCATAATGTCCCAGAACGTGTAGAACAGGTGAAGAAGCGAGTCATTTAAAATGGACAGAGCTGCAGTTCACACCTTTGGAGCGCTGGATGCTGTGGTTGCAGGCTGCATAACAAGAAAGATGGATGGGACCTCATTAAGACCTCGCCTGCTATATGCCAGCTACCACAATAAATGAACCATTTTCTGTCATAATACAAATAATAATGCTTTGTCCCAATTCTGCCCCCAAAACCCTCCCTTGTTTCAGAGTTGGCTTCAGTCCAGAGTATCCCCATAGACAAAGAGTTGCAGCTGATAGTGGTGAAATTGCTCCACTATGCAATGAGAGTTGTAAGAATCATCATAAGCCAAGAAAAAATCAAACACCATATAATAAAGTCTTATGACCATGAGCTATCTTTTTCCCTTTGAGTGGATTACATGTTGTCTAATACAATGTCCCTCACTTGTAAACGGCTTTGGAGAAAAGCATCTACCAAATAAATGTATGTAAATCTAATGTTGGATATCTGCTGTTCATTCACTGAGCTATTCACCAAGTGCTGCTATTAGTCTCAGTGCCAGATGCAGTGATGAGAACTCACCCTAACCCTAAAACACACTGGACATTTTGTATTAGCTTTTTTTCCTTATACACTGAGAGTTGTTCTCAGTTAAACATCAGGTCTAAACTCCACTGAGTAGAGGCTAAAACAGGAATATGCTCACAATCTCTTTAAAGTTTGTGAGAAGACTTGCATCTTGCCTACATTTGGACTCACTGCAGCATTGGGAGCAATCTTTGATTTTACCCAGACTGCAGTTTGTTGCAGTATAAACAAGATTTGATAAAAGTATGGATAACCGTTTTAAGGTTCAGCAGCAGAAACAACACTGAAAACCTCTATTTTCGTGAAACGGAGGTTAGATGTGTATGTTTATCAACCTGCTCAGCGTAGGGGAATTACCAAAAGTGTCCTTTGGAGCTCTCTAGAGCAAACAAGGATGGCTTGTTTTCACTGCAAAGCAGTTGATTGTATGTTTATAGATGATGTTGCCAGAATAAGTATGTTTTACAGCTGAGAAAGAAATACAGCCAAAATTGTTTCTTGGGGAATGGTTTTTGCAAGTTACAGATAAGCAGCCACCTCTTCTTGTTACAGAGGAACGGTTTGCCAGGTAAGAATCTAACAGTGGCCTCTATGTCTGGTAGCAGCCAAACACCCAAAGAACAGCTTGTGTGACCACAGATGAGCCTCTGTTCATGCGGATACGGGTTTAGGAGTATCCGCATAAGTTTGGTTAATCTCTAAACGCTGCCCCAGCGTTTTTGTGTAGACACCCAAAACCCTAACCTTAACGCTGACCGCTCACCTCTCTAACCTGTATCCTGAGCCACACCGCTAGATGTAACGTAACAGCAACAACAACGGCTGACTGCTGTTGGGTCCCTCAGATACTGATACATATACAGATACTTTTTGCGTCTTCTTCTCCGATTTTGGTGCATATGTGTGGCAGCGTTACAGCACCACGCAAGCTCCACACAGGCCTGGCATATGTACTACAGCGTTTTTAGTAGTTTTCAATGGATCCGTGTGTGCACAGATATTTCTTGAAATGGCACCGTGTTTACAGAAAACGTTTTCAAAACGAACAAGAAAAAGATCGTTTTGGAGGAAACTCTGTTTCCTTGTGGACAAGGCCTTAGGTGGAACTAGAGCAGTAATGTGTAGCCAACACTAGTTCATTCAAGAGTGTATCAGGTATAAATGTGTGCATCACAACATCTCTGACTGTAAACTGAAATGAATTACAGGGTTGCATGGAATTAGAAACGCTATTGATTGATAGGGATTCGGACAAATTTGAATTTTAAACTGAACCTGATGAAGTTCAGGGACTAACCTGCGCAGAGCATTAACATGTGTACCAAATGTCATGCCATTCCATACAATAGTTTTCACAAGGTGGAACAAGAGAAAAAGTCAAGAAATCACAGTAGTGGAAATTTTGACAAAGTGTTGGCACTAGAAAAAAAAGAGGTTAATCAAGGTCATTAGGGTTCATCTTCTGGATGTCATTTTTTATAGAAAAGAATTCAGTTCCTCGAAGTCATTCAGGAATCATCAGAGGATAACCAACATCCCAAGAGGCTTTATCCTCCTGGGACCACATACATATTATCATGGCAATCCATCTAATGGCTGCTTTAATAGTCTGGAGGGCAAAATGACTAACATACAGAATAACAGCCCCCTCACTTGAATCAATTCCAATTGCCTGGGTAAAAGGACATCAGCAAAGGTCAGTTTACAAAGAATAAGGAAGAAATGATAAGTATTTTGTTTTAAAGAAGATTTCAATGGGACATACACATAGTAATTGTTTGCTGTCATTTACAGGACAAACAACATATATAATGATTAGAGATGAGATCATGCAGAGCTCCTGTCTCACTAAAAAATTCTGTTGTGTCTGCTGTGTCAGCCAGAAATGTGAAATAGCAGAAAAGTAAGTTAAATGACAGTGAGAAAAAAAGTTCTGGTTTAATGGCAGTGCACAATGATTGATGTTCTGATATATCAACTGAATAAAAAAATAAAAGAAAAAAAACACAAACATCATGGGGCCATTAGTATACAATCTTCCCCTCTGCTCTTCAGCCCTGTGGCACTAACAACTTTCAGGATTTGTGAGTGCAATAAAGAGACCATAGATTCAAGGTAATTTGCTCCACAATGAGGTGAGACCTAGAGCACTCGCGGAAGGCTTGCTACAACGCCAGAGCAGTTAACCTATTCATCGGTCAAAACAAACAAGCCTCACCGTCAACTTTCATCAGCCCTTTATTTCATAACCTTGGTGCAGAAATGAGAGCCTCTCTGAGTGGTTTATTGGGGCAGTGTTGAATGCTGGGAGATGGTAGCCCGCCTGTGCAGCAATCGCTCTGATCTACAGCAATCTATTGATCCAGCGAGCTTGTCCAATCAATACAAAAGAAGGGAAGAGGGGAAACAACATTAGAGGAGAAAATAGCCTATTTAAAGAGGCTGAAGAGTTGGAGAGGGGGGCTGCATACACATTTCAATGAGGCAGGTACTGTATGTGGATTCAGCACGCACGCATAGGGCTAGATGAAAGGAAATGCATTTTTCCACTGAGACCAATAGAAAAGCTCTGTATTATTTCCTTGGGAGTGCCAGGAAAGTAATGAGAAAACCAGGAGAGAGAAAAAGAAGAGGTGGAGGGGCTGGTTGGGATGAGATATGAGATGAGGCAATGAAGCACAGCCCGCACACTGCAATTGAGTCGTCTGCATTGGGTGGATGCTCCGAAGTATGTTACTGCACCGGCTAGAACATATGTCACCCAGATCTCTTTATACTGGGCAACAGGAGGACCACAAGGATAAAAAAAACTACCGTTGTAACATCACAGCTTTGACCAGCACCATGGGCGTTGCTTTGCATATGGACAGGATGGACATGTCCCTACCAATATTAATATTTAGAGATTGCTCTATGTTTGGACTGAAGTGATGATTACAACATGCGCACCCAGAGGCTACATCTCCAAGATGACCCATTTTGGGATGCTAATATTTGATTGGCTGAGAGGGCGGGAACTATCTGGAGGTTCACGTCATGTACAAATGTCGCACTTACCGCCAGACACAGAGGAGGCGAGAGCCGATCAGTGTGCTGACAACCGTAAGTTATCGGTGCTGTCAGTCCAGACATGCAGTATGGGTGGAAATTCTGTGTATTTCAGACGACTCACTTTCCTCTATTGCCAGAGCTGCACAGCACACAGCAAACTTTATACTTTGACTATTTCAACACCATTTGAACCCCATTAGCACCCAGAAAAAAGTATAAGGTTATAAAAGAACTAGCCAGCAGCCTCACTGATTTAAGATGCAAACCTGCTAGCTACCAGCCTGCCATTATAAGTTTTTGAATAGTGATGCAATTAGTAGCATTAGATAGTTTTAAATTTGATGTTTGGTTATGGAGGTGAGGTGAGGATGCTGACACTTAACCTAAGCACTTGACCTACAACAGACAGTTTTTCCATAAATAACCATGTGTGTAACTCTGAACTAGACACAGTTCCTGACCCTCTTTACCCAGTGTCCCTCTCTCTGAGAAGGAGCATTTTAATAAATGCTGAAGATGGGTGAGCTCTTAAACCAGTGTGAAGAAACAAGTGGAGAGGTTTCCATGTATACACAGACAGGGCAGTCAAATACAGAATGGATGAGCTGTGGAACATACATAGTCACACAAAACTTTTACAACAAGTAATGGCACCAAGTGCTGGATGTCAGTATTGTTTGATTTTAGATACAAAGGACAGAAACAGTTGAAAACTCGCCCAACATATAGATGTAATTACAGTGACTATTTACCAGAATATGTAAAAATAAAACCGTCTCCACATAGGCCTGCACATACGAGATAAAACAATATGTTTTGAGTTTATTTTGTCTCTGTATAAAGTCCTGAACAATATTAAGAACATCAGACTTGTCACTGTGGAAGAAGAGCTGGATTTCTTTTTCTCTAGACCATTCAGTGCCTTTAATTTGTTTTTGTTCAACTTCAGCAGACAGCAGTTCTAAAAAAAAAAAAAAAAACCTGAGCCCAACCTTATTTTGCTAATTGGCTGTAGGTGACAATTGTCTGGTTCAAATTAGAAGAGGTAAGACTTTATTTAAAAAGGGCACATCTTTCTACAACCAAACACTGGCACTCCTGCCATTACAATTTCCCATCACACAGTTGTCCCATGATTAAAAAATTAAGTTTGACAAAGAAAAAAAGTCAGAAAAAAATTAAGAAAGCCTGGACACTGGGGCCTTTGTTGTGATCGGGGGCACTGTGGATAACTTTTTTCTGTTTTTCTGGGTCTGTATCAGTTTACACTTGGCACACTGGCACCATTAAAAGTATGCCAAATTAGCTGTTAGTAGACTCTGTCTGCAGTGTGTCCGTAGATGGACAGACACCAATGGGTTACTTTGATACTGACGAAAACACGATGATCTCCAGCAAGTTCTTGCACTCAGGAGCCTCTTTTCCTTCTGTTCTCAGAACAGCTTTATGGTCATTTATTTGCAATTGACAGTGGAGTTAATGTTGATAACCTCTGGATCTAAAAGCGTGGAACAGAATCACTCCGATACAAATGTTGCTTATATGTTCTGCTCTGCTCACGTTTTGGGACTTTTACAATGCGTAATTATCACTGACTCACAGCAGCAGTGCGTTACATGAGTGGAGTGTAATGCTTTCACCCTGACCGTTCAGTCGAGGATACGAGCAGAAGAGGGCTACGGCGCTGTTTATGTCATTTATTTTTAAATCGGTAAACAGAGAAGCTGTAACTTTCACGACTTGATATTCATGTCATATATATAACAAATGTTAATTAGATGGGGAATCTGCATGAGAAGTAGGAAATGGAAATTAAAGCAGTTACAAAATCTGCTTACAGTGATCTACCTGACCCAGACAGATTTGATCACTGTAAGCAGTTTACATTGCACCTTAATTGCCTTTCATTTCTTTCAAATCTTTGCCCCTTGTGACATCTCTACCTACACAACATGAAGTCCCCGTGTCGGAAGTATGGAGGTGTGCTCCACAGTTTGAACTTGTAAAGTGCTGTTGTTGGTGTGATCTTTATGTCTTCTCTCTGGTCAGGTGTGAATGGTTTGTTCCTCATCTGCACTGATAACAGATTAAAGGATAAAGTCAAACAGCACATGTTCTGCTTAGTGGCAAATACTTTAACTTTTTAATGTTGACTGTTTAAAAAATACTACTCAGGATACAGTGATGATAGCAAGTATAAATCAATGCAACTAAAATCACGCAGGAAAGAAAGAAATAGTCAAAAATAAATAAAAACTAAATATGAGCAAAAAATATCCAACACTTCAGTAAAATACCACCACAGCCTGAAGATTGACATTCTGTAAGATACCTGCTATGACAGAATAAAAGAACAGTCATGTATCTCCTGTGTACAAACACTGCATTCTTTGTTTGGAAAGACACCAGCTGTGTCTCAATTCAGGGTCCACATCCTTCAGAGGCCGCATTTGAAGACCAACTGTGTCACAGCGGCACAACCACCCTGTTCCATTTCTAGGCTCCTTCACATGTAACTGAGAAATGAATGTGGCCTTTTCTTCCTCAGCAGAAAAGGCTTCGATGGGTGAAAATCCCTGTAAGTCAGTGTCTCATTTTGGTTTGGCGTGTGTGGTCTTCAACAGTGAGGTTTGAAGCCCCTGAATAAGGACACAGCTAACATCACACTAGCAAGCTGCAGGCCTACTGAAGGGGTAGTTACCAGAAACACACCAAAAATAATGGCTACCTTCATACAAATATGGTTAAATAATATATGTAGCGACAAATCCTTCATTGCTTTCACGATTATCTTATAGGTCTTTTCATTTTGTTACGTTTAGGGTTCATAGAGGGCCCAAATGCAAGTCTGGAGTAATTCAGTTATAGTTCAACATTAGCCTTTTATTTCTGGGGGTTGTATGAAATGCTGCCGCGAGCTATTATAGGCTATTTAGCTGGCAACCAATGCCTCATGTGACTCTAAAGATAGTTTACTTGTTGGAGCATTCGGTGCCACTCATCAGTAACAGCTTTATTCACAACAGTGTGTTTCATCTTCCTACAGTTGAAGAAAATCATTAGTTACTGTATGTGGGAGAAGAAATGCCACCCTTGCTGATTCACTTTCTGTTCCCTGACATGGCAGACTGTTTTCTCACAATTCCCCTGCTGTTTTCAATAGTTATGAAGCTCAGTAGCACAAATAACAAGCGCTCTTGCAAGACATTGCGAGTTGTCCCCTTTAAAGCCTGAATAATTGAAGTTTATATATAATTAATACAGCCATGCTTAAAATCATAACAAAGGCTCCTCTCCACACGTCACACCGATGCTGAGTATCTGTGGAGCTGGCACAGTAAGGCAATGCACTATAAAATCCTATCCTACATGCTTTCTGCCTAGGAGGTCATTGTCAGTTTCAATTTTTCTGTCTTCTCGTCTCCATAGCAAGCAGCAGAGTGTCTCTGCATTTACCTACAGTTAGGGAGACTCCAAGTCAAACAGCAGGGAGTTCAGGGCTCAGAAGCTAATGAATATATTTCAATCTGCATTGTTTGAAAAATAAATCAAGACTCTTGCAAAAGCCAATGCAGCAACTTAAATGGACTACTCCTCTTACTTTGATGTATAAAATTAACCCTGGTTGGCAAAATTAAAACAGCACTGTTTATTACACTGAGAGGACATTTCATCTATCAGAGACACAAGGTAGTGTGCACTGAACAATGAAGTTAAGTTAATTCTTTTTCCGAAACATTGACGCATCTTAGAAAACTATTAATATGAATAATAGACTGGAGGTTTTACCTTTAAAATAAAGCTGTCCTGGTTGCGGATTTTAAAAGGAAACTCACATCCATAACAACATGTATTGAGCAGGTAGTGTAGTGTAGTGTCGGAGTGTCGCTCAACCTCAACAATTAATTGATTCGTGCTAACCCTGAGGTAGGTTTTCTGGTTTTAAAATGTTTTCTCTCACCAACACTCCTGCTGCAACAACTCATTTTTCATGCTGTCCTGGTAGCTCCACTGTAAAACACACAATAATGTTCAACTTCACCTTGCCTAACAGCGTTACAGTCATTTTTCAGAATTCATTAAATGCTCTAAAACCTCCATTTGACATTTTTACATAAAATAATACCGAGCCTGAAAATTTCTCCCATAAAATCTAATCTTGCATATGAATCTACAGCAATTAGCTTTCATCCTGTGATGAGGGCCTCCATATTTTACATTGACTAGGATGTGAAGATGCAAAACAGGCCATTGTATGAGGATCTCATTACGCTACTGAGGGTTTTTCCTCATCTAAATCATGTCTCTGACGCATCTAATAGGGTCCGAATAAAGTCAGCTCATTTATGTCGCAGTTAATGTGCTCGACTTGTAGGCCTGTGTTTATAGCCATTAAGATATTCAAAACAAAGTTTCCCCTTTTTCAACATGCTACAGGGAAAATCCTCTTCACTGCAGTTAGCTGTAGTCTGTGGAATAGAGTGGAGCTGCGGCTCCGAGCACATCTCAACACGAGTTGGGGAAAAAATATTGATGGCAACAATTTGTTTAGAGGATAAGGCATTAAACACATTTGCATAATCTGAGCAGTGCTGCAGCTGGCCCGCAACAACATCAACTCATACGGCCCTAATTTCACTCTCATCATTTCTCTGCTAACAGAGGAGCAACAAAAATCAACTATTCATCTCTTTCACATTTATTAGAATGACTGCATCCACTGAGCAGCCACCGTTCATTTCGAGAGCGTGTCTTCAGAGAGAAATATCATATGTCGTTTTTTGAATGTTTTAGAAAGAAGAAGTGGCCATGAAAAACACTGACATACTGAAGAGGCTAGCTTTTAAGGATAAGGTGAGAAAAGTATACATGGAGGACAGGGGCAGAGAAGAAAGGACTCCTGGTGACCAGGGTACTGTGATCAGGCAGAGATGTACTTTGTATTTGTTTGTCCATTTAGTATCAAAGTACAAAGTACAGTATGGGTATGTCCATTAAAGTGAAGGGGCAGCAGTTACAATATAAACCTATGGCCACTTAGTGATGTAAAGACAGAAACTCACAGGATTGCAGCCCCAAGACATTATTATTAGATGTTACATCCATGTGTTGACCAATCCTGGTTTACACACAATAAAATATTCCTGTCACTCAAGGACAAGGACCCAGGCATATTTTGGGCTTCAACTCATACATTTTCAGTGGTACCTGTCTTTCTGGTACTCTGAATGTTTGTGTTTCTGTTGCCAGTTAGGCAGGCTGCATTAAGTCAAATGATTTCAGGAGGCTTGATGAAGGAGTCTTGCACTTCAACCCCTCCACTAATGGAGGTTGGTGCTCTCAGAGTAGGACAGGATTCAAACAATTCAGTGGGCCACTTCTGAACAAATGAACCCAAATGAAATACTGGAGCACATTGTTCACTTTAGCAGTTTAAGGATCAGGTGCAAACAACTAACGTTATCTTCATCGTTTACTTGGCTTTTAGCTGTTTCATTCTTTACAGGAAGTTGGTAAGATTTGTTTGACCAACTATGAAACACAGAGCACAGTCTAACAGAGCCTAATGCAGCTGAAAATTGTGAGTTGCAGAGATGTACATGTTAGGCTTAATATCAAAGATATCTCTTTTTTGGTTCTAAATATATAAATCATTCTCTTTATTGGTCATCATTGTGCTTTCATCATCTGTTTTGCTTTTATTGGTGTTTTGCCTTTTTTGCTACAACCTAAATGGGACATGCAAAAGGTTTGTCAGAAGGTGCGAGCAACAATGTCAGAATGACACAGCAGCAAAAAGGCCTTCCAGCGCCTGAGAAGACTGTTAACTGTCGACTGTTGGTGTCTAGCTTGGCTGTGCTCTCTTTGTCTTATTTCAATGGGAAGCACTAATCATCTTATAATGAAGACAATTAAAGTCATAATCACACTGAGTATGTCTGCAAATAGTATACACACGTATTCAAGGTCTTACCATTGTTTTTATTCTGTCCATTATAAGATTACTTGAAACCTCTTTCAAGAAAACGTTGTTATACAAGTAGTTTCTCTTTGTTTCTGTTTCTTGCTGTTGAAGGTAAAATAAGAAATGGCCTTATAACATGTAACGATAAGACACCACAGCATTGTTTCATTATTTGGAAAGCTGCAGTATAAAGTACACCATGTTGTACCACAGCGGTTATTGCTGTTCTGTTTTCACCATCAAGTTGGAGATCAAACAGCAGACTCATTGTATGAGGCACATCTCATCAGACTCATCGCTTTGAGAGAAGACTTTTCTCTTCCGTCGCCCTCACTTATAAACCCACATGATTAGAAAACAGTCCAAAAAAAGAAGGAAGTAACTTCAGCTCACATTGTCACTCCTCGTTTCATTTTTTTTTTCTCAGGTAAAAGAAATAAAGCTGACATGAGATGTGATGATTTTTTTGGCTTTTTACAAATATCAAGAAATTTAGGGTCAACCGAGAATTGTGTGAGATTCCCGCATCACTCTGTAGAAGAAAATTATCAAAATGGGTTTGTGTGCCCCAGAGGGATTTGGAATCATTACACTTGGAGGCTTGACATTTTTCACTTATTATAAAAAAAAATATGATTTTCAAGACTTACAGTAAGACTCAATTTGTTCTTTCGTAACTTCCCCCTAAGTTGCCTCCTCCCCTACCTCCATGCAGCTTCACACTCCATAGAGCCCCAGCCCTTGGGGCCCAGTGCTCCATCCTCATCCATCATCCTGAGAAGGGGGGAAAGAGGAGATTCACGTTTCCGTAGGGCAGGAGCCATGGCTGTGACTGTCAGCCAATGGTGATTGATGGGCGGGGTTATGACAGGGCACCTGGGCCAATGCACACAGCTCGTCCTGGGAGCACGTTGGCTCCTCAATACCAGCTGGGCACTGATACTCCCTCTCTACTGTATGGATGGTCCGTGGCAGCAGAATCTGAAACAAGGCGGTTGAATCACCTATAGGAACGGCTCGGGTGAGAGATCTCTGTCAGAGACCGATTCTTGTTGACAGCGGTTTCAAGGCAGCAGACATGGCGGCAGGAGTGGGAGTCGTGCAGACACCCACCACTGGGAAGATGACACATACAAACACACACACTGACGCTGCTGTTGCAATACAGTAACCAAGCAACAGGAAACCTTGCACACTGTCCACTGACACATAGTAATAGAAATATAGGTTAGCATCTCTTTTCACTTTCTCTTTCTCTCAGCGTTTCCTCTATCTCTCAGACCCTGCAGACGTGACTATTCCACACTTAAAAACAGAGCCTCCTCTGCAGTTTACTCTTCCTCCACCTACTCCTTCTCTGCAACAGTATTATGCACTTCTTTCCTCTGGATTCTTTACCTCTTTTTCCCCTTTTCTCTGTAGCAATCTCACTCCATCCTCTTTCTGTACAGACTTGTGTACTGATATTCTCCCCCCAGCTCTTCAGACATCCTGTTTCTACAGTCTTCTGTGCCTCCTCTTCTGTTTTGCACCTCCTCCTTTAATACACCCCCTCCACTGTTGCAGCAGTCACCACCCACTCCTTGTCCTCCAGCTCCTTTGGTCTCTTCAGCGCCCTTCTCACCACCAACCCTACAAGGCCCCACACCTCCTCGTCCATCTTCATAGTGCTCACCTTCTCCTCCAAGACTGCTGCCACTGCGGCAGACAGGTGTGCATTTCACACGCTATTTGTTTCCCTGTTTTGTCATTCTACTGAGCTCCAGCGGTCATCATTAATAACCCCAGTCCCTCTCGCTGCCTGTTTCTGTGTCTCCAGGCTGCTGTTTCCTCCAGCCTCTTGGCAGCGCTGACAGGCTCAGAGCCTCAGAGAGATGGAGGAGTTAGATCAGTCCAGACACATAGGTAGCTAAATTCAGAGAGCTGCACACAGCAACGCAACAAGCAAAGTGAGCCTTCAGAATCCTAAAGGGGTTTATAGCAGTTTTGCATACAGCACAGAACCAATTATAAAAGATGTATCATACAGGGATGCAAGGGATAAAGTATACTGTTTCTACAGCTGATAGCTGGTGGGTGCATGATGTAACTTGTTTACCAGGTGTTCTGTAATGTGATGTTATGATGTAGAGTTTCTGGTTTTTAACTGCTCTTTTTAATAAACCAGACTAAATGGGTCATTTGGGTCAATTTATTATTGAGTTATGTTTAATTTTCATGAAATGTAAAGTTCTGAAATGAAGAAGAAATCTAGAGCGACAGACATTGCTTGCCGTGCATTCATCTGAGAGACTGTCTCTTACCATACGGAACAAGAATGAAATTAACCACAGAAACTGACCACATTCGCAGTGATAATTAAAGTTTAAAAAGTTATTTTATCCGTCTGGCATTTCTAACATGACATAGTGTGAAACCAGTAATTGTTTCATCTCTGGTAGGTTGTTTTAAACGTGTTTTCTCTTGGGTTTGACAATATTTATCTGCTACAGGGGAAGAGTCTCCCTGTCCTCACATGGAATCTCACTATAAGACTCTTCTGTACTTACACTCTTCTCCTAATGCCATTTCCGGCATTGGGCAACTGTTTGACCCTGCAGCCATGGCAACAATACAATCAGCAGCCCTAGTAGTTTATTCAAGGTACCACCTATTCACACTTGTGGCAATCCTGTGGCAATCCTCTACCTTGCACACAAGGACATTAGTTTCCTTTCAAGAGGGGACTTTATGATGCTCTGGACTATTACATTATTACATTTTCAAGTTTAAAAGGAAGGAAAAGTGCTCATCTGATTGGTCATGACTGAAGCCAGATCCACAGATAATGGATTTCTAAAAAAATCCAACCTAATTTCCAGCTGCACTGTTTTGCCCCTGGCCATGAAATGACCAAAACTCAGTCGCCACACCCCACACACTCACATCCTGATTCTCAGATACTGAGCCCACAGTCAGATATGGAGGAAATATGTCCCCTTCTTTTATCATCTGTTTTATGACAGCAGTCTTTCTTCATGCTTAATCTGCACTCAAACAGGATCACGTGTTCTTCCCTCCTTCCTTCCTCTTTTTCTTCCTTGGCTCTCTGAAGCTTTCTTTGTTTCCCCCTGTTCCTCTCTGTCTGTCTGCTTTCTTCTTTCCTTTCCATTTTCCCCCACTTGTCTTTTCTTTGTCTCTCTGTCTCACTCTTTCCTTCCTCACTATACACTCACAGTGTAGCTCAGTGAGGTCATGGAGGGATCTGTGTCCCTTGACCTCTGTGAGACAGTGTCCAGTTGGTGTAATTATGATGGATGGAGTAATTTCCAGAGGAGCCTTTTGCCAACAGGGTTGTGCCCACCATGCTTTCTCTCTGCTTTAATGACTTTTTAATAGAGCTCTCCCCCAGACCTATATCACAGTGAGTGCCAGTGAGAGTCACCGACAAATCACTGCTGTTAAAGCAGATAATGGCACAGCAGGACATGGGTGGTCTGGGCTCTTTAAAACCAACTGCCCCCTTAGGTAATGGCTGCTCTGTGGATGTTAGGCTCTGTGTTACTCTGTTCCACACTCAGCTGGAATCAGCAACTTCCCTGAGGACCTCATGCTGACAAGTCTATCAAGACTTTATGATATGGACATTAAAATTTGGAGAATGTAGAGATATTAACATTTTTCTGCAACTTATTTCATCTCCATCAGTAGGTATTGTGCTGTACTATTCTCAGATTTAGTAGCAACGTAGCTTAAATATATCAACAAAGGTTTAAAGAGAAAGGTTTCGTAAAAGCAATATACAGACACTGCTGATGAGCTCTTTTTAGATTATCACAGTGCAATTACAGTGCTTTGTTCAAGGGATCTGAGGTTATGACTGAAGAGCTGGAGTTGAGGGGGCAACTAAAGACATTGTCTGGCATTATAACATTCCCTGGGACATGGGCATCAAGCCTCTGTGGGTTATCTTATTGTATAGGATTACGTTTGTAGTTTTGGAAAAAAAAAAATCTTTTTCAACCCACACAGAAGACCATACATCCAGCACAGGTAGCTTTTTGTCTTTTTGTCACCATTTACAAAAGTGTCATCTACATAGAAATGCACGTGTAAAGAATTCAATTCAGTTTGAATTGTACAGTGCCAAATCATACAAATCATCTCAAGGCACTTTATAGGGTAGTATCAAGACCTCACTTAATAATGGAGAGAAACCCAATAGTTCCCACAGAAAGCCACACTTGAAAACACAGGGGAGGAAAGACTCCCTTTTTAACAGAAAGAAGGAAAAGAAACAGAACTGGGCTCAGAGTGAGAAAGGGGATCAAGAGTGGAGAGAGAGAGAGAGAGAGAGAGAGAGAGAGAGAGAGGAAGAGTAAGGGAGACAGTGGACAGGAGTATATACTTGTAATTGCTAAGTGGAGCAGCTCAAAAAATAGTCAGTTCTTTTATTGTTATAACTGTAAGATAATAACTGAGTCAATACATCTATGTAATAAATGAGATAGTTATTGATCAGTTTGTCTTCCAACACAGATACAATGTGTTTGATGGACTTCAGGAACTCCTACTACTGTTGTTTGCTTCACTGTATTCAAAAGAGTCATTTTGCACTGGTCATAAAGCCATCTAAGACCTGCTAATCTGGCTTTTGTCTGACATGGAGATTTATGGCTCCAGCTTGATCACAAACTGGCTGAATTTTCACCCCTTTTGCCGTTGAACACAGATGTTGCATACAGACCTGTCACCCGCTGTGAAACCACAAACACAGTGGCTGCACTGCACACAGGGATGAAAGAAGGAACGCAGCTTCAAAATAAGTTGTAAAAGGACATAATCACCAATGGAAGAGTCTCCTAGTTATGGTGGGAAAAAGTGTGTAAAATTAGATCTTGTCGCTGACATGTTCACATAGTGTGTGGGAGACACCAGGGTGGTATAGTGTTAAGTGTTTAGAGAGAGAGCCTCCAGCATCTGTGAATACTCAGCCTCAGTGTGTGAAGAGGCAAAGTCAATGTGTGTAGGTACACTGTCCCAGTACAAGTCACTCAATTTCTACATCATCTCTCCTGATAAATTCCCTCAATATAAATGTAAAAATGTCAATTCAATGCAATGCTGACTAATGCCTCCACTATAGGGTCCTTAGAGAGTAAGTGTATAAACTGGATTAGGGTGAGACTGCAACATCAGCTCTTTTGTTCAAAGGCTGAAATAAGAATTTAAAAAAACTCTTTTTGCATTTTTTTCACTCTTTTAGTGCTTTTACAACTTATTAATTCATACTCATTTCAGTATATATATTAATCTAAATCTACTTAATAATAACACTTTTTATTTTCATGGATAGCAATATAGCAAATAATGTATGAGCTAATATAATTAAATGTGACTTTTGAAGTAACAGTGAATTTCAAATAAAAGTTGGTGTTTCATTTCAAACCTCATGTCATAAAACATAATAGCTGCAGGCTTCATACAACCAAATAAAGTCTGATTCCAAGAAGGCAGGAAATTAAATGAGAGAAAATGTAACTCTGCTGTAACATAAATATTGCCATGGTTAGGTTAGGGTGATGTACAGTATTCATGTCAGTGCAATACCTTACCTTACTTACTTTTTTTTTTTCTTTTTTTAGGTAATTGAATGCATTTTTGGACATAAAGAGTGGGTATTCTTTACCTAAAGTGTGCTTTAAAGGTGTTTTATAAAACAGAGCTGGTGTGTTGCCTTTGTGTTGCCAGCAAATGGCATTTGAAAAGTGCATATCACCGAGCAGAGAGTTTATTACCAACTAATAAGATAAAAACAGTGGTTGATAAAAGAAAGGCAAATTGGGGGAAAAAAAGGCTGGGTGTTGTTTGAGAAGGCATGACTTTATTATTCATCTGAGGTGAAACATTGTGCAGGTTTATGCAAAAAGAAAAACTATTAAAACAATTTAGGACCATGTTTAATTAGAGCTGGGAATGTGTTGGCTATACATAAACACAGACTCAGAAACTGGAGAATCACGGCAGTAAGTGGCCAAATACAAATATGTAGAAACAATGTGTTTCACAATTTTAGCCTTTATTTATCCAGGAGTCCTATCTCTTCTTTTCTTATGAGTGACCACAGAGCTGTAGAAACACACACACACAAAACAAGGCAAACACATCTTGTCTTTTTATGCAGAACATGGATACAGAAATATCACCTATGAGAGTGCCACATGGAGCAGAAAGAGAAAAAAAGAAGAAAAACAGCACATTCTCTGTGTCAGCAGTATTGTGCCTCACACCCACATGGCCACTCACACATTCACACTGGGTGCTGACCAGTATAACCACATTGTTATACCACCTGCCAGCAACCAGCTACACCAGATAAATTAAGGGTGTTGCCCCAGGACACTGCAGCAACTTCAGCATCAAATAAGGAGGTGTGGTGGCGAGGTGAGGTTTGAAAAACCCGAGGTGTGCATACTTTTTCAAGGGGAGACATGTCAGAGGTCGCTACAGCGTTCAGTCTGTCCGAGACGCGCAGGAGCACAATACAGGACTATAATAACAGGGGAATAAAAAAGGAAATTTAAAAGGGATTGACCCAGCTGGCCTGACCCAGCTAACCTGTTCTGGGGATGCCCGCCACTGCTCTGATTCATTTGGTTGGTGTTCAGGCCAGAGGCAATGCAGCTGCCTCTGGAGCTGCTTGGTCACCTCACTCTTCACCTACTCAGTGAACCCATACGCCAGCTTTTGTTTTCCCTTTTCATTTTAGTACAGTTTAACCCTTTCTTCTCATATCTATATAAAGTATTTTTTGTTGATATTAAATGGTGACACTTAAAATTGCTAAATTTAAAGTGACAGTTCAGAGGATGTGAATTGGGTTCAGTCAGTGTATAATCTGCAGTAGATTAAGGGTTGGCACACTCCCAGTTTAGCACTCAGACATAGGAATGTAGATGTGTTACCAACCAGTGGCTCAGATTGTTGTAGTGTGTTTTACTTATAGAGATATTTAGACTCTTTACTGACAAATAAAGACAGATCAGTCCATGCAAGAGACAAATTAAAGGGGAACTATGCAAGTCTGGTTGCTTTTCCGCTGTTTTGCTAACCCTCCTCCTGGCCATGTGCATTTGTTTTCAACGAAGCTGGCGAGAAAGCAATCAATAGAGCGGTGGATAACGTTATTTTTCATATACGATGTTATGATGTGTATATATGTGTAGTCTTATCTGTCATAAACAAGAGATTACGGGTTACGGGGTGTGTTTGTGTTGCGGTGTAACTGAGACTCGAGCTGGGACACCAGGGTGGAGGCATGGATCTTACAAGGTTGGTTTTCTGCCAAGAGACGCTAGCTGGAAGGCAGAGAGCCTCCATTCTCCCTGTAACAAGTCACAGGTCATTTATCTAACCATCACAATTATTCTGAAGCTGTTTAATTCAGGTAAAAATGTAGCATAGTTAAGATAAAAATCCTGCATAGTTCCTCTTTATGTGTGGTTTATTGGTGATTGTAGCTTTAGCAAGTCAAACATTAATGATCCAACTAATTAGTTGCATGTAGCTTTGTGCAGCACTACTGGCTTGGGCGAATTTTTCTGTGGGACAATACAGTATATTTTATCTTATCTTTACCTTATCTTTGTCAGTAAAGTTTCCTTTCTGCACAGTGGCAACCTTCAAAAGAAAAAAAAAGTAATATATCAGATACTTGAAATCTGGACAGCATGCAGTCTTTGTGAAGGGGAAAGTATCAGAGTATCCAATTGTAAAATCTGAAATTTTGCCAGTACACATCATTTGCTTTTTGTCAGGCTCGAAGCTTTGAAGGTTATTTTCCAGCCATCTGTAACTACTTCCCAAGCTGTCTGTCAGTTGTGTGTGTGTGTGTGTTTGTGTGTGCGTGTGTCACTGCGTCCTGAGGTCCAACAGCGTGTCCTTTGCAGAAACTGTACATCTTCCTCTAAGAGCTGCAGCAGCTGCTTCTTCTTCTGTCTCCTCCTCTCGGACTGAACATTGAGGTGGATACATTTAGTTGTGATTCATGACAACTCCAGCACATCAAGTGCCTTGTCCTGTTGTCAAAATTGAGTGAGACGACCTTGTGTTGCTTTCGCGTCATCTTTTGATGAGTGTCCCACCTGATTGGGGACTCTGCCACCAGCTTTTAGTGGAGGCAGATGATGTTCTGCCTGAGTGGCAATCTGTTTCCAGGAGAAAGTTAAAGTATCCACCATTTATTTTCTTAGACATTTTATCCTTTTATTTTTTTTGCTGCTCTTTGAGAGAGAAAACCAAATTAAAATGCAAAACAACATTAAGTCAAAAATAAGTATAATAAAATATTTCAGATGATATAACATTAAATAAAATATTTGCCTTCTGAATTGTGTTAAGCCTGTAAACACCGCATTATATCTTTTGAGCTGATACATGCTTTCAAATTTTATTACCATTTTTATTGTTACTCTACATTTGGCAATGAGGCAGTCAAGCACTAAGACAGATCACTTCCCAAATGCTCTGTGCAGCCAGTGCCTAAAGCACTGCAGTCAGGTCCAGTTGTTTAGTTAAATGGCCTTGACTATATTTGTCCCACTGTCAGCTGTAATGAAGACTTGTCTATCTTTTAACTCACTAATGCTTGGGCCTCACATAGATGGAGCTGTAACTGTGTGGCTTTCATGAAAGGAAGTTGTAATAGCAAGACAAGTTGATGGTGATGATGACTCATGTTGACTTGGTTGATCCAATCTATGGATTGTCGCAGATCAGAGGTGCTGGTCGTAGAGGCGTATTATTTTCTATATGAACTTTCTCTTTTTGGATAAAGCCCATATATCTATTATGTTCAGCAACCTTGTGAGCCCCTTACGTCATTTCCAATTGTGTGTACTGACGAACAAGAAGCAAACTGAACCACGCGTGACTCAGCTCAGGTTAACTATTTCATACTCAGATGTTTAATGTTTATGTTGTTCAGCCATGTTCAGTGCTGTGGCCTGAAAGCCAGTGTCCACAGTTAGTATTAACTATCATTGCTTTTGTGGTGCGAATTATACAATGATAATTGATACAGTGTGATAAAGTGATACAGTCTTTACAGTATCTTGCTTGTTAAGTTAAAGGTGTTTGATAAATGTGGTGCTGTAGAAAGCAAAATGTGTCCCTCTGAAACGCAATGAGTGGAGGTCTAAAGTAGCATAAAGTAAAGTAAAGTATAGGTACCTCAAACAGTTCTAATTGTAATTGTGTGTAATTGGTTTGCACCACTGCTAATAATAGTCACAAGCCCACAATTGGGCGCTTGGGCCCTGTGTGGGTATAACTGTGTGGGGCCTACATGGTATCAGTGTGGATTATGACCTGCCCACTGTCTCAAGGTAAACCCACAATTACCCACAGTGGGCCCAGATGGGCACATTTGCTGCTAAGTTAGAAACTAACTTAGGGAAATATATTGTAGTCTTGTTGTTATCTAACAGTGTGCAAGCCATACAGATATAAATATTGAGCTGACCTTCCTTAAAAAAACATTTTGGTGTTAGCACCATTTAATTGTGTTAATTGCTTGCAAGCCATGTTGCTAGATATACAACAACTACTGAACAAATAGAAACAGAGGCAGTGGGCTGTGGGTCTCGGACACTGTTGTACAGTCTGAATTACTCTGTCTGGCACTTGTGGGAGGATGAGTCTGTGACTGAGGGTGCCAAGTTCAATAATACAAAGAGTAATAATCAACTTTATTTGCAGTTCAAGGTGTCTTGCCAACAGTTTTACAATGGCCATCAATGGTGAAAATTATTTTTGGTCCATGGGGGCTTTTATTTCACTGTAGTAGCAACTTAGAAATTTAGCAGCTGCAATAACTGGCAGCATGGAATCCAGCTGTCTTAATTGGCTCATGATCCAAGCTCCTAAATTGTATTCCCGGTAAGGGACTCGTAGCTTATCTGACCCATAAAGGGGCAGCAGAGCCACATATCACCCAGAGGACATCCGCACAAAAACACAATTACTGCACACTGCACACCAAGCAAACAACAGAGTCACTCAAATTATGATTTCAAATGAGATACAAGTCACATTTGTCTGTGCTTCACAATTCAATCTTGATAATAATTTTAGGTTGCTATCATAGTATGCGGATAGCAATCACACCTTTCTTATGCATTTCCTTATTAAGATGTAGTCTGTTTTTGACCCACACACAAACGCTTGCTCTTCCTGACTGGATCTTTTGATGTTTCCTATGGTTCGGATTTAGTGTAAACCTGAAAGGCAATCAGAAAGAAGTATTTCCCAAAGCATCAATATTATATTGAATTTTATATTTTATTTTGTTTATTCATTTATTTCTGAGAGGGACAGTGTGACAAGCGTACAGTGTGTTGTTTGTATTGCCTGCACGGTCCCATTACAGCAGATGTCACTTTCCCATTTACATTTAAAAGCGGTGGTTGCCACCGGTGTTCTCTGCCTTTTCTGTAGTCTTCTCAACCTCCATTATAAGTATTCCTCTATCAGCATTTGCACTATCATCTCCTCTTCCACAGTTTTCTCCCTCTCATCTTGCACCATCACTGCCTCCTCCTCATGGATCTATACATTGCGTTTTGCTCAGCTGTCACAGGTTGGAGGCAGTGTGACAGACTCAGATGTTTTTCCTTCCCATTATCCAATTCTTGTAACTGTCGGCCTAGTTTGGTGGCTTTAGTGTGTCACCATTCACACCATCCTCTCCTTGACATAAATATGTCATGAGTGTGTTCTGTCTCATCTCTTTAACCAACACACAAATAGACCACAGCCATTAACTGGCATGGTGCTTAACAAGTTGAGATGCAATAAAAGACACAAAAGCTCCACAAACCACACTGTGGTCAAGAAGCCCATGGCAACCTGAGACAGGAAAGAGACTGGTCAGCAAATTGTCTCGGCCCTCCACCTCCTCTTGACAACAACCCGTCTCCTCCTCACCACCACAGTGCTGAGCTGTGGACTTGCAGCCTGTAAAGAGGTTTAGGTGCAAACAAACAGCCCATTTAGTAGCATCTCTCCTCCATTTAGGCCGCCATTACGGCCCTCAAGGCCCTGGCTCAGCACTGAATTATGAATTAAGTTGTCAGGAGAGCCTCTGCTTATGAGCTGAGGGGGTCATTTAAATTTAATTTGAAAAGGGATTCTGTTAAGAATGTATGCTCAGCAACCTCCTGTGGAACTTCTCCATCAGAGTGAAGAGGGGTAAGTACTGACAAGGGTAAATGAAATAAAAATGGCTGGAAAAGCATTGACTAGCTATAATAATGCATAGTGTATGATGAAATGAAAGCTACAAGACACTGACATCACCAGGAACGTTATTTGAAACCGTTATCAAAGGCAGAGTAAATGCCTGGAGTTGATCTTTTCTGTAGCCAGGCTGTTTTTTCTGGCAGATGTCTTGCATGAGGTGTTGCCTCACATCAAGCATTTGAAGTTCTGCTGAGCTGAAAGTAACTTACCAGTCCCTCCAGGATCTCATGCTTCTTCTTTTTTTCTTTTCTTTTTTTTTGTGATTTTTGCTGCCCAGAATCAGTCAATGTACAGCAGCTTTTCCAAAAGATTGCGTTCAAATTTTCAACCACATCTGTGTTTTAATTTGCACCGAACTGCAATAACACTTACAGATTGATGTTTGGGGGAATTAACTAAATTAGCACCTAACATTTTTAGGTTTTGAGTGTTGGGTTGCTGTGTTAACCAATGCTCATATAATCAACCAAACACTTACTGATTTAGAAAAATTTCCCTAGTGACAACCACATTGGTACTGTGTTATAAGTTCATATATACGTTGTATTTGATTGTATTCGACTATTTACGCAATTCAAAACACAAAAGTGATGCATTTTTGCAAAATCTCAGTATATATCAAATATAAATGAAGATTTTTGCTCAGAAACTGCAGCATTTTGAAACAAATAAAGACACAATTGCATTTATCTTTGTGACTATAAAACCCTCGAGGCATTGACCAGTTACTGAATTTCTTTCTGACTGTTTCTCTCAACTATTAAATGCATCAAAAATACACCCTTTAATGCAACCAAAGGCTTTAATGACCACAAATTACACCCTGCATCTTAAGACTATGATGACTCAACCGGGACCTAAATGGCTCACGTGTGATCTTAAAGGTGTAAAAAAACAAAAACAAATCCTTAAATACACCAATATAAAATCCAATGAAAAAAAAAACACTTGGGGGGAAGAAGCAGCAGTTCAGCAGGGAGGCTGTTAAAAAAATGAGCCCTCAACACCGGCTGCCGCCATGCATGCAGTATGCAACACAGCCTAACATAGTCCCCGAGGCCTTCCTATCAAAACTGCTGTGTCTTTTATCATTGCAGAAATGTTCCGCAGCACTTTGAAGGAAAGATACAGATGACTCTCCTGTCTGGGGAGTAGTGCGCCGTGCTGTTTGCAGTCTCAGTTAACGATGACAGCACCGTCTAACATGATCTTCTGTGCCTCAGTCTCTCCTAACAACCTTCTGGACGAGAGTTTGACTTTCCTACCTTTCTGCCAGATGTTTGGTCCTGCTGCAGCAGCTGTTGTCCCTCCGCTCCTAAGGGACATCACACAGGAGCTGCTGCCAAAGCATAGCCATTCAGAATTCCCTGAGGGAGCACTGATCATCATCAGAAAGGTCTTTAGAAGGGGACTCGCCCTTTCACAGGCCATTGCCAGCAAAATCCACACCAGCCAAAGAACATACTGCATGTGAGTGTGTACAGTGAATGGGAAGTTTCCATTTTTATATTTATCAGATTTGATTTTGCTTCATTTGAATTTGTGTCAGCAGTTGTTCTGCACATGTAGCTCTTTGATCATATTAAAATCACCTCTGCCTCCTCTCTGTATATGTTTTTATACAGTATTGAACCAGTGAACTTGTTCCAGCCTTCCTTCCATATGCTACCAGTCACCTGAAGGTGTGCTGATGCTCTGGTCCAGCTGGTGGTTGGTAGCGAAGGTCTAACCTCAGCAGCCAATCAGATGGCCTGCAGGAGCAAGAGAAGGAGGAGCACTGTGAGGGGGTGACAGTGATGGAGGAAGTCGGGGTCAGCAGAGGGGCTGTGTGTCCTGATACTATGCCATCTTGCCACCCAGTAGGATGTGACCTTAACCCCTCCTGCTGTGCATTCACACTCTCTTCTTCCTCACCCGCCTCCAACCCCAGCATCATGTTTGTTATCCACCCATCCATCCATTGCCTGCCTTCCTTCCTCCCTCGCCCTCCCCCACCCACGCAACAGTCTGTTTTGGATTGACAGATCCCAGGGTGGGTGGGGTGTGGGGAGGGGGGATCTTGGTGATGCGAAGGAGGTGGCAGATCCAGACAGTCAGAGGAGGGGAGGAGGACTCGCCCTGCAGGCCGGAGGTCTGCCTGCCAGACACAGTATGAACGGATCTGCACGTGTGTGTGTGTGCAAGTGGAAAATGTGTGCGCTGAAAGAGATGCGGAAGAGAGGGATGGGAGGGAATTGAATGTATTCATGGGGAGAGAGAGAGACAGTAGGAATAAGAGAAGAAAGACAAGAGTAAAAATAGCACAAGAAAGACAACAAGACGATAATCAACTATCCATTGTAAGGGCTTACAAAATGAAGCAGATAAATTACATCACACATGAAGCATTTATAACCTCAAATCACACTTTTAAGAATTAATTAATAATTTATTCATTATGCAAATGACTGAGTGAGACAACTTTGGATGAAGGGATGGGGGAGGAGGGTGAGAAGGAAGGATAGATAGAGGTGTGGAGGACTAAAGCTTTCTCCCACAGAGTCGAGACCAGGACAGGAGGACGCAGGAGGAGCGTCTGCCATCTCCAACTGTTCCCTCCCAACAACATCGCACACAATCTCTCACTCTGTCTTTATACATGCAGATTCACTCAAGCTGGACTCTCACAAAGCAGCAACAGCCAAAAGTGAAATATGAACATTTAGTTTAATGATTTAATGTGGTGCCTCAGATACAGCATCATGGTACACTAACTCTGTCGTATGTAAATCCACTCTTATAAATTCACATTCACGCATAAATTCACACAATTACATTTTTCAGTATTAAACTTAACCATCAAAAAAATATGCGCTGTTTAGTCTAAAAAAATATGACCCAGGAAAAAAAAATCATATTTATCACTGATATTAACCTGTGTATGACTTGTCTCTGTGGATCATGAGAGTGCTCTGACCCCTGCCGCATAACATCTTTATACAGTTTGCTTTTAGCTCTGCTATGTTACCACAAGCTGTAATTACAGGCACTTTGAATTTGCTTTCATTTGCAAAGATTCTCTTGAGACAGTTTTAAAGCTGTTTCATACAATATTTTATAATAACAGTGAATCAAAGGACAAAGTGTTGCACATTGTGACAAACCCACTGCTGCTTTTTTTTTTTTTTTTTTTGGCCAAACTCTACAGTTGGTTATAGCACTGCAGAGCATTTAACCTCATTTAATTCATTGCTCTGTTTTTTCCAGCTTGCAAATTGATTGTTTTGATTCCTTCTCATTAGCACTATTTTTAGCCAAATGAAGCAGCTGTTTTCAGTGGAAACACTTAAAACACACACACATACACACTATGAACTATAACCCAATAAACAATAGAGTTAAAACAAATAGAGGAGCGCTAAGCAGTTAATTTTTTCAGGACTTGGTGGAGGCCAAAACTAAAGCTGAAAGAAAACTGAATATTGTGGTCAACTCCAGACTGTTGCTAAAGTTGCATCAACTTTTTGAGACGATATCAAGGTTTCTAAAAGCTAAAGAAAATACAACTTAAATATACATAAATTTAGCAAATTGTTGTCAGTTATACAGCGTAGCGTAATATTATCCAATGTTAAAGCATACTGAAACCACCCCCCCCACTTTGGGAACCACTGTTTTAAGGTAAACTTTATTTTATTGTTTACTGTGTGTAAGATATACAGCATATCTTCCTTTTTCTCAGTATCAAATAAATGTCATGTACCTTTGTAAATAGTGTGTATATTATTGAACTGTTAAACAACATCGTATATACCACTCTCACATATATGTATAATGTATTTTATTGCATAGAAAGGAAGAAGAAAGGTGAAAATTGCAATGCATAATGAGGCTAATAGGACATGATGTATTTTGTATTATAGTTTCAATGATAAAATCCATGAACTGAGTCTTAACAATTTCCACCACCACACTGTTCTCAAAATGACACCACAGCTTTTACATCCAGGAAAATAGACTCTGCTTTGGCTGTGGGCTTGTGATTGGAGATGAAGATGTTTTCTCAGCCAGTGGAGAGACAGAAATCACATCTCTGCGACAGGACAGACCTTCACAAGAGCCGCGGATCGCCGCAAAATACTTTTTTTTTTATTTCTTTTTCTCTGTTTGCTTGCCCCTGTTGGTGCCTCTCTGGCTTGATGGATGGTTGACTATGAGTTCAGATGCCCCCCCCCACACCCCCACTCAGTCACAGATCCACACCATCACATTGAGCGGCACCTCATCCCAGCTCCTCCTCTCACCTTCTCCTCCTCCTCCAGTCTGCCAGCCTGGCTGGTTGAAATCCCTCAGCTATGCAGCAGGTACTGTATTTGTTGCATTTTCTCTAAACACTGCACAGAAATACCATGCTCTGAGGGTGTAAAACTGACCACTGGGGTAGAGGTGGTGGGGTCTGGGCCTTTTGCACTCAGTGATGGGGTAGTAATATAATGAAAAATACCACAAATCGTTAGTCAGAATATCTTCTTGCAGAAGCTCTTTGTCTTCAACATAGTCATGTCTTATTTCAAGGTTGTCAAAGATTTAATCAGCTCTGGTTTATAGCTTATTAAAGACTCAGCTTCTTATTATAGGCAATGAGATCTGACAGGAACAAAACATCTCCCAACAAAGTTACAACAGTTTTCATTAGTTCACATGAGATATTTCGGCATTTGTGATTTGTTTTTCTCATTCATCTTTAGTGGGTGGGGTTCAGTTTAAATAAAGTGCTGCGTGTGTGCTACAATTAGGATTCAGCATCAGGTCAGTCAAAAGCTGATGATGTTGGGTTACCTTGCTGCTCAATCAATACATATTAAACCACTCCCACGAAGTCACAGTGGAGAGGATTATCAGAGTTTTTTAGTGGAAGACTTACTAAAAGAGAACTGGGTTGTGGCACATTTAATGATGAATATTTCATGTTATAAAGAAAAGCACAAGTTTGTCAGGGCTTTTTATTTCTAATGTGCTGAATTAAAAGATCAATTTTAAAGCATCCTTGCTCGTGGATTTGCTGAATTTCCATAGCCCATATTATCTTTCTTTTTATTCGTAAACAACTCTCATATTTCCCTGCTCTTTAAGTTAGCTTCACTAAATTTTATGGGTTTTTTGTTTTTTTTCTCCTCGCTGGAAGAGTTTGAAAGCAGCAAGTTTCTGAAGATTACAGATTGCTACACTTGTTTTTAGAGGGATTGTTTGCAGTGTGGCTGCTACCGTGGGCTTCATCATTGTGTACGTCTGCTCATTTGTTTCTCTTTATACAGCTCTGAACGCACTTCCTGCGATACAAACCAAGCTGCATTACTTTGAACTGACATTGACTCTTTGGAGTGATAACAAAGTTGAATCCAATCAAATCTGATGATAGGTGCTTAGGTTGTAGGAACACTGGTGGGTGAATGCACTTGAAACATGGTTAGCACAAAAGGCAAAACTCCCACAGCAGGTGTCTGTTTCAGTGTGTACAGCTGTATGAGGGCAAAGCGGGATTGGACTGAAAGTGTGTGTGCTTAGCTGACTGTCACTGAATGATTAAGGGTAAGAAATATAGTGCAGTGGCAGCACTGCATGCTGGGAGAGTGGAACTAAGGAGGATGGTGGTTAAGGCGCTTAAGGTGGTCTGACTAGGCCGGGATCCAGAAGCCTTGCTCACTCCCTTACCTGCGTGTTCCTGTGCTTTATTGTGTCTCACATAAAGAGTCTTAATAATCTTCTTTTATCAAATGTTGTGGTAAGCTGCTGTGAACGACTGGCCTGCTTATGTCCCACTCAGTCATAAGAGATTTGCATAAAATAAAGAAATAAAAAAAAAGCTGCAGTGTGTAAACACATTTGAGAGGGGAGAGGGAGGGGTGAGGGGTTGCTGTATTTTTTATGTGAGCTGAGATGTGGAGCAGTCCTTTATTCTCACTAAGTCAGGTTGACTCCAAACAGAGCTGCCCTGTTTTCTACAGATGGTTGCTGTCTTCTGGAGCCAGGCTTTGTTTATAACTGGCGATGACACTGACAGGTCAGAGCAGGGAAGTTTGACTGTGTGCTCTGTTTCTCTGAGCCCGTTTTCACAGCCCTGCCAAACTGCAACATCTTGTGCAGATTTGATCTGTTTTGTATATTTTCATCAATATTTGTATGAGAACTATCCCGAACACGATGTTACATCCAGCAGTGTCGTGTCAGAGGAGATACAGCGTACCATTTGGTGGAGGCTTTTACCCCTGATAGTGTCCGACAGTCCCATAAGTGAGTGTGTTATTATTAGCACGGGTCACCCCAATGGAGCTGAGCCCCTCAGCCTGGCAGTGCTCACTCTGCGCATTGAACTTCAAAGGATCACAAGAATAAGGTTAAAAAATTCAGAGTGTGCTTTAAAATCAGTTTGAAATCCCAAGTGAGAACGAAGCCAGTGTGAATGTGACAGTGTAGCGGTGGTGGTAACAACCTCTCTGCTCTACGTGCAACTGTTTCCAAAGCTGCAGCACGGGTTGAAAAGTGGCCATCAGCCACCTCCAAGCCACACGCCTCATCCTCGGCATTTACTGTCTCGCTTTTACCCTTTCCAGTGGCGAAAAACTGCAAGACCTTTCCTTTGACATTTGTTATCCTGGGGCTATCATCTGCCGTCTAATTGGATGAAGAGGTAGACTGCAGGCCAGAGTCTGGCAGGAAGAGGAGGTGAGGTACTTCAGCAGAATGAAGTCATTATCTTCTGCCTCTCCCAGTCTTTACCTGTTCAGGTGTATTTGCATTTGCATATCTGCACCTTTATACAACAGCTGTCTGGTGTGTGTTGGTGTAACAGAGGGGAAAACACATTCACAATTACAGAAACTAATAGAGTGTACACATATTCAAATTAGCCTTGCTATTAATATTATTCTGGAAAATGAGAAAAACATTTGACTTGACTTCTCCTCTGATCACATTGGGTCACATACAGATATCAGATAAATCTACTCAGCCTGTTAAAAAGTGAAAGTCCTGAATGATGTCATGGTGATGTCATTAAGGTTATCAATGACTGGAAACAAACAAACACAAACATGGTATTTTAGCATAGCAAGCCCACCAAGAGACTTTTGAGCTGCAGTAAAGGAATCATGGGATCAAGTGTGTTTCATGGTCTTTGGTGGTTCAGTTTTGTGCAGCACTTACAAGAGACAGAATGAATGGACAGAAGTGAAGCAGCAGAGGATGAGATAACATAACTTTAGGCTCCACACGTCCCATAACGCAACTTGATAGTGTGTTTTAGTCAGAGCCCTTCCAAATTAGTCCTGACTTTTTATTTTCAGAAAGTTAACAAAGCTCCTCCAGAGACATGGAAGACATTTTGTGAGTGACTTCACAGGCTTCACAGTGCTGCTCTTCATGACTAGTAAACATCATGTAGAATCTGTGCAGCAACCCTTTAAAGATTCCTCCTGAGATTTAGTGGTGCACGTCCACAGAGTTCGGGACTTGCGAGAGACAGATTGTTAAAAAGAATAAGCAAAATCTGAAGCAGCAGTGGTTGAGTTATCCTCCTCTGCTCCTCCACTCATAAACTTGATGAGGTCTTTGCCTAATGATATCACATGGGTTTTTCTCTGAGATATCCCAGAAGCTGAGTAGCACCCCAATGAGTAGTAAACTGACTGACATGTAGAATTTCAGTCTCCCTTTAATCGTAATCTGTCCTCATAGAGTTTAATCCTCCCATATGTTGCTTATGGGAGAATTTACTAGCTTTCTCTTGTTATACGAAGAGAAAGAGAAAATGAAGGTGTGGTGCTCTGTGGTGTCTGACAGACAGTCATTTGGTCACCTACAACTCCACCATGGTTTCAAGATACAGTCTGGTAACCATCCGATCCCAAGCCAAGGCCGCTTTCACTGCAAACTAGTCAAAGACGCTTTCATCAGACTCCCCCTGGAGATGAAAGCAGCGACTGTCGCTCTGTCTGTACCTGTGATTGCACCTTGATTTGACGTCAGGTTCCAGAGCGGGACGGTGGGCAGCAGGAGACCATTATCGGCCAGCAGAACAATGAACTCCGGTTCTGTGTCCAAATTGCCCAAAAGTTAGAAATGGCCTTTATCAACTCGCCCTGACCTTCACACTTCACATCTCATCTGACAGAGCAGGGTTGAATTGAACTCGGTCAATCTTGCAGACAGCTCGGGCTTCCAACAATTTCTGAAAATAAAGATGGAAAAAATATCTAACGCCAGTGTCCACAACATTAATAAACCCTTTTCCCAGAAGAATCAAACAGAAACAGGCCAATCGCAGTCAAAGAATGGGTCAGGAACATCAGAATGCTCTTAACTAAGACAAATTATGGCTCTTCCATAGGAACATTAGCTTCTATGATGGAATTTTTTCATATATAAGTAAAAGGAAGCCAATTTGATCAGAAAAGCTCTCTCTGCAGTCCCCCTCTGAGGTCACACACACACAGGCCTAATTACACAGCTTCACGCCACGCTCCTGTGCTGCAGGTGTGCAAATACTGCCATCTACCGTTGGCCCCCGAGAACAGATTCAACACTTCATCTCCAGCAGACCTGCCCACTGTGCGGGCGCAGCCAGCACGGCAGCAACACATGCGGCTCAGTTTGTATTAGTGGCGTCATGAAGAGCCGCAGTACTAAACCACAGAAAACAAGACAGCTGCTGCTCTAAGGTAATGTGGCATTTGTTTCAGCATACAATCTTTCTGATGCTCACCGAGTTTCTGATTGACCACCGATGGGACTAATCTCCACAACGGTCAAAAACTGGAACTAATATGAGTCCAAAAAAATAAAGAAAAAAGAAAATCTTAAGAGGTAGAACTCGGAGTCTTTGTATAAAAAAAGATAAAGCAAGTTCTAGCAAAGTCTATTGTGACTCTTCAGTGATGAGTGCAGTGACTCCAGAGGGTTTTTAAACAGAGATAACAATCATGTCTACTCCAAATGTCCTCATTCAAGCAGGCACTCAAGCCAGTAACAGGCCTCCAGAGATGTCCCATCACAGCTCTTATATCCAACGTGTTTATATACCAACATGAAGAGGAGTTCAAGAGGAGTGTTCATTCAAGATAATTTCCACTATACATACAATGATGACAGGGTCCGATGTGAAAACTAAAGTAGTGGTTCAACGTTTAAGCTAAGGAAGAAAATATTTCCATACAGGTAACATGTTCAAAGGTCTATGTCATTTAGAAATGTTCCTCAGAGTACAAACCTGGTCTCCGCTCTGGAATTACTCAAGAAAAATTCAGGTGTCCTAAATCAGTGGAGAGCGACCAGCTGAGGCGGCAGCTACTCACACTGATGAGAAGATAGTGTCTGTCTCAATGTGCGCGCCATCTTAACAGCTTCAACCATAACCATGCCATGTGCATGAATACCAGTAATAAAATATCAATAGTGAGTACCTTAGCTAATGAAATGCCTTTATTGTGATGCGATTTAAAGAAATGAGAAATTAAAATGATGCTGCATATAAAAACCATTCAGTGGACAATTTATTAAATTTTTTTGTTAGATTGATTCTTGAGCTCTTTATTACATTTTATTGTGTCCCTGCATAAAACACTTTAAAAATGATAGCTATGTCCTTCTTTAATTACACATTTTTGTGAGCGACACCCCAATATACCTGTGGGATAAACATCTTTGAAGATTGTATTGGATATACTGCATGATGAGTAGTAGGTAACGTGGATAGGTATGCACCAAGCTGTTGCTGACTGATGTGATGTAGCAATGACACATCACCCTTGGAGGCCTGCTATTGGCTGATTTGATGCTTCACAACACTGAGGAAATCACTGTGGTCAGTGATAACAAACCACAAGTTTGCTTAAAGTGACTTTAGGCTATATATATATATATAAAATTTTAACTTGTTTTGGTCAATTGAAAAGTTTTTTTACACGTACCTGTGTAGACATTACTTGGTCATTAGATAGGTCAGATCTCAATACCTACGATACACCCATGATGTGTGGAAAAACAGTTTATTTATACAACCAAACACACTTATCATATTGACAAGACAACAGACAAGTGATAAAAATAACTTTCTGGGCCACTTAAATATTGTTGTTTAAGTCAGTGTCTCTGGAATAGGGTTGAGGGTTCACAGGTCGAGGATGAAGCGGTCGATCTTCATCATGTATGCTGGTTTCAGGTACCGCTGCAGTTCACTTTTCTTCAGCCACATTAAGGGAGAGTTTGGGGATGCGGGGGGGCCATTGTCTGACACAATGGCCTTGAAGAAGAACACCTTTGTTCCCACTGAGCTCTCTGTCCGTGCAGCTTTGGGCAGTTTGTACTTGTACACTCCACAGGGGGCGTTGCTGAGGAAAGTCGCCTTGAAACCAGCTGCTGTGGGAGGAGAACAAGCTGTGAGTTCAAGCAGCTGGAGACAAACAGTGGGCGTCAGCCATATGTTCCTAAACTTTATACAATTGTGCAAAATTTATGAAGCCACAGTTGTATTTTGCCTAATTCATCTGGATTCACAGTGTTCAACTGCTGTAATTAAGTGTTATACTACCCTGCCTTTCTCTACCGTTGCAACAACACTTCTCTCAATTAAGTTTTAATCTTATCTCATGTCATCTAAATCCCATGGTCCCAGTTGGCTCAACATGCCATGTTAGACATTCAACCCCCACTCAGTCCAGCTATATTAAAAATGGATCAACTCCTGCTACAGTAAGGACACTTCAAATAAAACATTCCACCTAATGGCATATGTTAATGTCAAGTGGAAAGTCTTTATGGGGAGTGATTGATGGAGTTGCCACATTAATAGTTCATGAGCAATGTTGTGAAACAGTTTAAGATATTCACTCACTGGTTTTATATAAATGCTTAGGAGCTTAAAGGGTTCGCTGCACTATGTGCAAAAAAATCAAATTTTACAGCTGATGTTAAATATCTTGTTTGAGTGATGACAACAGGTTCACTGGATGTAATACTAGTCCCAGCTGTGAGCTCTGACCTTTAACTTCCTCCCTCTGTGTCTCAATCATTCATGAACTGAAGCCAGCCATCAGAGGTCTAAGTGGAGACGACAGCCTGGATGTAACCACAAATACAATTGGTCTTAACAATGTTGTGTATGTACATGAGCTGCAGGTCGGAGGTCGGTTTGTACCTCTTATTGTCGATAACATAGATAATTGTGCTTTAATACCACAGAGCTGTTTGAAATGAAATCAAACTTTAATGAACCGTGGGACAAAAGTGGGTCATTACAGCAAAAAGAGATTAGGATGTAGAGACAGTAAGACTGCAGCAAATGAAGCGTGTTGACAATAATGCGACCTAAAGCAGCTGATACTTACTGAATAGATATTATCTTGTATACTGCCCTTGGCAATGATTTAGGGTTAACTTAAGTACATTCTAACCAATATTCACCAGTCCTCCCTCAATATCCTTTTTGGTTTTTCCCTATAATGTGATTACAATTAATGTTCAATAAAAAAAAAAAAAAATGCTAGAATCTTCAACTTCTTCAACTTCAAGTTCAAGTTAAGGCTGAAAAGAGACATCGTTTGTCATAAAGCATCACATATTTGTCAGTTCACTCATAGATGTATTTTAAGTGACATTAGTGCACTGGTATAATGAATAAGAAGATAATGCACTGACATTAATGTACAGCAGTACAGGAAATGGCATTTACACAGTTTCCCCAATGTCATCCTCTATATTATATGGAAAGCTGTGGCTGTTGGATGTTAAGTTATTTTAGGGGTAGCTTGACCCCTGAATGCAGCATGTTTTAATAAAATCTAGAGTTTTACATTTAGAAACAATAGTTAAAGGAAACACAGACCTCCTTTTTTGGTTAAATGAATATTTCAGCAATTTAGTTTTTGCATTTAAAAGATGGATGACTTGTTAAATCTTGTAAAGCTCGAATTTAAAGCAGCATAATGTCAGATATCCTGTTTCTTTGTCTGTAGTTTCAGTCAGTCTTGTAAAAGGCTGAATCATATGTACGTCCAATATGTAGTTTTTATTAGACACTGAGCAATAACCCTGATAAAATCATGGGCGATAATGTTCAAGTCTTTTGCAAAAGAAAAAGAAGAAAAGAAAAGAAAAAGAAATACTCCTTTATACACCCAATTTTTCTCAATTTGCTATATGAATTTGACAAGTATCAAGAAATCTGAGCAGTGGCCCTTTTATTTAGTTTTTTAATGAAGGATCGACTGTATACACTACTGTCTTTCATTGTAACTGTTTGGTGCAGCTGGCATTCCTATTTTTATGAATTATGAACTGCATTTGCTGATGTACCACTGAAATATGGCCCTATTATTAAAACTTGTGTGTAGGCTTTGAATATTTTTGAGTAAAGCCCCGATGAGTTAAATGTAGCGTTATGCATATATTTACATGCAATCACACAAAAGCTCTACACATGGGGGCTTTATAAATCTGACATCAGCCAGTGTCATCCTCCTCTTCACACCACAAAAGAAAAAACACACCTGCTGTTATGCTCTCCTCACATTTTTCAGTGTAAATGAATTCCAAGTCAAACTGAATACATCCCAGAGCTGCACAGAAAGCAGCGGAATCTACTGCTGATTTCAGGACAACATGCTCACTGATTGCTGCATGTTTCTTTCATTTTTAATGTCATAACTCTTTGAGGTATTCCTTAATAATTCTGTTCTATGGACAAATTGCTTACATTATAGCAACTCAATATACATACCTGAAGGATATCATATCCACCTCCCTGCTCACTGAAGTATACTTGATATGACAACATGCGATGAATACTGTCTTCACCACATATTCCGTCTCATAAAGGATCATATTCCAACTATACTTAACAAAAATATGTGTTTTTATTTTAATTTTTCATGAAATAAAAGCTCTAAGATCTTTTCTATACACAAGAGGCAATTTTGTTCACACGTGTTTAAATCTGTGTTAGTGAGCACTTCTTCTGTGCCGACATCATCCATCCACCTGACAGGTGTGGCCGATCAAGATGCTGATTACACACCATGGTTATTGCACAGGTGCGCCTCGAGCTGGTCACAATAAAATTCAACTTAAAAATGTGTGGTTTTAATAAAAGACATTTATTCGATACTGAACGGTGGATTATGGATGACTTTGGCTGCAGAAGTGTATTTTTTGGGAAATTAGCCACCGTTTGCGTAATGCACTGCAAAGTCTCTAGATACTGGCAGGAATTGGATCACGCAGATCCAGAGCATCTCATACATGCTCAGGGGGTGACATGTACGCAAGCCATGAAAGAACTGGGGCATTTTTAGTCTGTAGGAATTGTGTGAAAATGGTTGCGAGAGGGGGATCTGTTTTATCATGCTGCAACATGGAGGTAGATGAATGCCTCTCGTCACAGTATCGCTGTGTATTCAAATTGCATCAATAAAATGCACCTGTGTTTGTCTTCTGTAGCTTCTGCCTACCCATACAATAACCCCACGACCACCATGAGACACTTTGTTCACAATGTTGATATTAGCAAACCGCTCACCCACGCCACACGGCACACGCTGTGTGCCATCTGCCCGGTGCAGGAAGACTGGGATTCATCAGTGAAAGTGCCAGACGCCATCAAAGCTGAGCATTTACCTATTCAAGCTGGTTATGAAGACAAACTGCACACAGGTCAGGACAGGTGAGGATGATGAGCTTCCCTGAGACAGATCATAGCAGTTTGTGCACAGGTTCTTTGGTCGTACTGTCTGGGTGGCTTCTGCCAATGATGATGATGTTTTAGGCGAAGAAATCTGATATATAGATGTGTTGTTGTGACCACACGTTACTGCCAAAGAGCTCATGGTAGTGTAGGGAAATGACCATTCATTTTATAGGCAACAGCTCTGATGGACATTAAACATGCAAAAATGCACATGAGCTCATAATGTGCAACATGTGTTGTGTTGTGCTGTGCCACTAAACTGAACATTAGTTTTACTGCTGGTCACAGTCAAAATGGCCTTCGACTGTGACCAGCCCGAGGCGCACCTGTGCAATAACCACGCTGTATAATCAGCATCTTGATTGGCCACACCTGTCAGGTGGATGGATGATCTAAAGTAACGCAGCTTTAAACACATTAAGACAGATACACCGCAGTGTGTGGGAAAGGTGTTAGACCTTTTTATTTTACAAATGAAGAATGGGAAAAGTGTAGTTTTACTTTTGTTCAGTATATTTCTGTAAAATCAGCCTGAAACTGAAGGCCTGATCTGTGAGATTCAATGACTTCTATTTTGGTAATTACAGTAAATACAGGGGTTTTAAAGATCTGCTATTTCTTCCTGACCACAGCTTGAGAAAACGGGCCTTGGAAAACCTCACACGTTACATTTAGGTGCAGCATTTTATGAAGTTATTAAATGTATTTGTAATTTAATTGTTGCTCCCCTCATTTTTTCAGTAATTTGATTTTAATTTGAGTTCACAGAGAAACTCAAATAAAACCAGGCAAAAAATATCAGGAGCTTCATTCACACATGTTCATGTTACCTGGCAGGGATGCGAGGGCTCTCTCAGCCGTCTGTCGCAGCGTCTCTCCCTCCTGCCACTGAGTCTGAGGCAGCAGCCACAGCTTTGTGTTGCCGACCTGCTGCTCAGCCAGAAGAACGAGCGAGTCGGTGAGGCAGCGTTCCACTGAGGTCAAGTCCTTATCCACATCAGCTAAACGGGAGGCAAGAGACAGAACCGTCAGCTGCCTCACAGCAGTGATGTCTCTCTGTGACTGTCGAACAAAATTTACACAAACTTTTGAAATGTCACAGGGAGTAAAAGGCAAATTGGAATGTTGGCGCAAATAGATTTTCTGAATGTCAGAAAAACATTAGAATCCTGTGGAGAGCAGCGCAAGTCTCTTCCCTCACTGGTGATTTACTTTAAACTGGGCTGTGTGACAGGCCTACAGATGATCCAATTTTCTTTCCCTTCTGATAACTGACTGGAGCGAGACAAAAGGATGCACACTTTATTAATATGCCAGCAACAATTGCAGCTATATTTTCAAGCACATTTTAGTATATTTTCATGATGTGCATGCTCTGGTTCACATTTTTATTAATAAGTAGGAGATTTTGTGATTTTCATTCTGACCTCTGACCCTCGGTGCTGGCTGGAAGTTCTTCAGCTTCTGCTCCCAGGAGTCTTCCAGGTCCTGAGCCAACACAATATCCTGGTTCTTGTCATCATCCTCTTGATCCGAGTCGTAGTCGTCCGCCCTCATGCGACTCATCCTCTCAGCGTCCTCCAGCAGCCGCAGCTCGTGGTCCGACAGCATGCTTTTCTCCAGCTCCATCTGAAACCACGTCAGGGCAGGTCTCCATGTCAAACTGCAGGACATTTTTCAATTTGGAAATTCTCGATGGGTGTCATCTGATTATTGTGGTGGAGAAATATGGCTGACATTGACCCCTTTTCCCTCTACGTATCCTGGCTCAGCTTTAAACCGTGACAGCTGATGTCACAACATGTAAAATAACAGCGGGTGTCGGTATAGATGGTCTACTGCAACATGTTATATTATAGAAAAATATGGAGAAAATAAGTATCCTCATAGTTCTACTTTTCATCATCATTAATCAAAGCACAAATCAGATGTTACTATAAAAAACTATTTTTCAAACATATTCAATTACTCTCAATGTGAGACAGTTATACTTGTCTTTTACTGTTGATATAAATAAAGGTATTTAAGCTCAGCCCTGTGATCAACTGACCACCCATCCAGGGTGTACCCCGTCCTTGCCCACCCTATATGATGGGATTAGCTCCAAGCCCTCATAACCCATGGATGGATTAGCTAATGGATGGTTTATTTCATCTAGATATAATTATAACAGAAGGAATAGGATGAAAGTGATAAACTGGGACGAATGCACTGCAACCTCCTTAACTATTCAGTGAAGTGAATCATTGGTGAGATGGTCAGCTGAAACTCCTCAAGGGCCCTAGGGAAAATTGTTGTGCCAATTGTGCCCCCTACTTTAACTGGCAGTCTCATTATATCCACATCCAATACAGAAGAGCAGGGAGTATTAGCTGATTATAATCAATTGGTGGACTAGCATTTTGATAATTCATTAAGTCTCAAAAAATTACATTCATCTTTTTAAGTAAATAAATGCCAAAGTAAAGCAAGTGCCAAAAATCTCACTGGTATCAGCCTCTGAAATGCCAATATGAACACTGGTTAATTTCCTACTTTTCCTTGACTGTTTTGATCTTTTGATATTTGGTCAGGCCCGTCATTGTGTTACCTTGAGTCACAGCCAGGTAACGGTAATATTTTTCAGTGCTGTATGACATTTTATGCACCAAGCAGTCAATAGGTCAAAGGAAATAATTGATCATGAAAAACCAGCCTTGGCTGCCTCCTCAAAGTACTTTAAGTCCCATAAATAATATTACTATCTGTGAGACTGTGACACAGTGATAGTACACAAACCAGCACAACACCAAAGTAAAACTGATGTCTTTAAGGTTTAAAGCTGCACACGATCAGGGTCACAAGACAAAACAGAGAACTGGCAACAGTTATTATTTTACTTTAGTGGAGCAGATATGTGATAGATGTGTAAACCATATGGGCTGAAATGATGGGGAGTAATGTTGGTGCTTATTGGGGAGCTGGGGTTAGCAAAGTCCGTAGTAAAGAACACTATATGCTAGGTTTAATGGTTTCTATAATAATTATTTGGCCGAAGTGTGGATAAATCTACACAGTAGGGTTTTTCCTGTAACACTGATATGGGCAATGAGGCTATTTCTTTCTCTAATTAATCACCTTTACTCTGCCATAGCTATTAAGTCATGTAGTTTTTCTTTGAATGGCTCTTTACTAGCTCTTCTTTCATGACAAGAAAACGCACCTGCTGCACCATCGCACTGAACTGCTCCTCTATGGGGCTCCTGTCCGCTGATATGACCGGCAGCCTCTGCAGACACACCGCCGCCATCAAAGTCCACGGAGAACTCGCATTTTCCGTCACATTTTTCGCCTGCGAAACCGCCCGACATAGAGAAGTGCTGGAAAACTGACGAAAACCCGTGTTTCCAAACGCTGTCCTGCTAATACAAGACAGAAATTGTAACATGGGTCGACTCGCCATCCTTCCACACGGCGCAGCCATTTTCTTCTGCTGCGTTCATGTAATGTGGAAATTTTGTATCTCTCAGAATTACAGTTGAAAACAAGCGATTTAAATTTTCAAACACGTCATTCCTGTGAGGACACCAGAAAACAAAAAAAGTTAACGGTAATAACTTATATGAAAATCTCTCTTGTTATTTCTCTGAAGAATGACATATTGACGTTTATACGATATCATCAAGTGATTGTTCATGGCTATGCTTTCATACTTCCGGGAATTTACGGAAGTCCTTGAAAGCATCATTTCCTAAATACTACCCACAATCCTGTGCAAAAAAAGGAACAATCTACTCTGAGAAAAGTGGGGTATAAATGAAATAAATATGCTTAAAAAAATACAAATACGTCATGATGCATACTGTTAACTTTTATTTTAATGTATTTTATTGTACAAGTGATATTTAACGATTAACTTTACAGGCAAAACTAGTATTAGCTATGGTATGAGTGACGCTGTAATGACTCTACCACCCCTCAAAAGACAAAACTTTTCGTGATCTGGTGTGGGAGTGAAGCACTCTCAATGTCACGTTTGTTGTGAAGTAAAGAGCTCAATGTGTGATTTGTGTGTTTATTAACGGCTCACTCATGTATAAATTAAATTGTATATTATTTAGTTCTGCGAGTAACGTATGTCGACAGCTGGCTGCTGGTCTAAATGCAACTGGAAGTTCCCTGTAAGTGTTTCATTGTCACGTTTGAGCAGCGCCCCTGTTAGCTAGCGGCTAGTTGTATTATAATCGTCAGTTACGCAGCTTGTCTTTAATTGTGCATCATGTCCAGAGCAGACGTTGTTTTTTAACTAAAGGAAATGAACGCTGGTTTATGAACGTGTTGCTAATGAGCTTCTGTATGTGTAGATGTGGAGGCAACGGCCTGCAAAGAACACTATGTTGCAGTGCCGTCAGACTTCAGCAGAGCGCACCGACCACCACTGATGCTGATTCCAAGAAAACCTCCCAAGACTTCAGGTCAGATTCCCATTGTTTATAATTTAATTAACGTGCAGTCTGCTCATACACTAGTTGCTACAGTAGAAAAAATCCTCATGGCACAATTATTTCTAAATCCGCAGCCATTTTCCTCCATTGCCTGGTCAGGACAGTCCGCTGAGCTGGGGCGGAAAGACGTTTCATGAGCTGCCAATCCTTCACATTAAAGCCACATACAACAAGTAAGTAGAAACTGCACAACGTACAGGAAGATCTGTACATCATCTTATCCACATATAACATTTACAACAATCTGTTATCTTAAGAAATACATAAATTCAAATTTAAAGTATACATTGATTTTATTTTCAATAATTGATAGTTGTTGTTTAGCTGAAAGTGGGGAGATAAAAACGAGTGCTAAATGGTCATTTGAGAGTCTGATGGCAGATGAGTTAACTAGACACAGATTTGTAGGACACTACTCAAACCAGGAGAAACTGTCGTGAATTATGCACAAGTCCTCCAGAGGACAGCGTTATGATGCAGTCAGATCAGTTGAAGGGGGACACACATCTTGACATCAGGGTGACAGAGTATGAAATACATCCCTTTGAGAATTCAAAAAAATAATCTTGCCAATCAGTTGTGAGTCGGTGACCCAGTAAATTGCTCTGTCCTGTATCAGCACACACATCCAGCTGACAGACAGCGCAGGACAGTCAATGATCAGGACGTCCTGCGGAACCGAAGGCTTCAAAAACATCAAGAAGTCGACACCCATCGCTGCTCAGACCGCTGGCATCTCTGCTGCTAAGGTAACACACTCATAACTTGCTGTGAGACAGCAGCTAGGAGGACCAGTGTCTTTCTCAAGGGCACCAGGACAACAAGCAGATGACTGACGGGGCTTTGTCTTTTGTGTTCAAGGACAGTCTTGTCCTAATTGTGAGAACACCTTGTTATTTCAGCCCCTGCTGCTTCTCTGCTCTGTTCAACAACTTGTAGTTTCTGAATATTAAATGTGTGTTGTAAATTAGCTACCCCCTCTAAGGAGTCTGACAGACTGGAGCAGTCGGTATTAAAAAGCTCATTTAGAAGACTGCTGGTAGACACAGTTAAGGTCATGCAGTTTTTTTTCCTTGCAGCAAACAATGGAGATATTAAGTTTAATTATCAGGCTGCCTTAGTCTTGTATGTTGTCAAGTGTGAAAATATATTGACCTTTAAACTGTTGTTTCAACCTGTCGTGCTGTAAATAAAACAATGAGAAGAAATTTTACAAAATCTGGTTCCTTGTTTTAGTTGTAAATAAAAAATCTCCAACCTCAAGCTATTGGGCACCACAGACTAAAATACAGACTTGCAGCAAATGAGCATTTTCAATTATTCATTTCTCGGTCTAAAAAATGTCATGAAATAATGAAAATCAGAGAATACAACTCCTTAAGGCCCCAGGCCATGTCCCGAAAAGCTTCTGTGTGACCAGGAGTCCCCAAACAGAAGATTTTCAGCTCTGCATCTGACTAAATAGATGCTAAACATTAATTCTCAATGTCTCGTCCCCTGAACAGAAAGCCACAGCGAAGGGAGTCACGTTTGTCCGTGTTGTGGTCAAAGGTCTTGGTCCTGGACGTCTGGTGAGTATTGAAAATTACTGCTTGCATTATTAAATATGTGTATCTATTCTGCTAACTGCAAAACAGTGTCATTAAGTTATTTAAACTTTTTTCAGTAATCTTGGACCTTTGTTCTGGCACAACTTAATTGATCATTTTCATATTGATTAATCAAAATTTTTGTTTTACTGAATCTCTTGAGAGTTTGTTTTGGTTGTCCAGCAGTGGAAAATTAGAAAGATTTTGTTTACACTGATACATAAATACTTGTCTTAACATTGGAAAAATTGGTTTTATTTTTCAAAAAAGCACAGGCGAGTTAAAAAGGGGAACAGTGGAATCACGACACAACAGGATTGAAGTGGAGCATGTTTTCCATCTCTGTGTTTTAATAGTGGGTAGCAAAAATAAACCCGTCTTTGTGAGAGGAAATAAGCCCTCTACTTCATGTCAGACTTGTTACAATGAGGGTAATTTTAGGCTGTTAAGGGAGTCACAAACATCGTGATCTGCTCTTGTTAGTTTTGCTAATGAATGAATGCATATATCTCTGTTGCGCAGTCTGCAATCAAAGGCTTGACAATGGGAGGCCTGGAGGTGGTATCGATCACTGACAGCACCCCTGTGCCACACAATGGATGTCGCCCTCGCAAAGCCAGAAGGATGTGATCCCCACAAACAAGACCGCACTGTTGCATTGTTGTAATATGCTAATAAAGTGTTTTATTGTGTAACTTTCCAGGCTCCAAGCTGATATCATGTAATACATACATGGAAATAATAGCAGAATATGTAATTAATGAGCAGAGAGCAGCGTGTCACTGTGTTGACACATGAATAAATGCTGAATCTCACTGCAGGCGCTCAGACTGATGTTTTTTAGGCAACACTGATTGATGGAGGAAGATTAAACAGCGCAAGGTTTCACACCAGCAACACTGTACTCAGCTGGTAGCCATGGGGACTGAAACCTTGAATCTGGTCGTGTTAGAGTGCGACCTACATCCCCACACCACCGACTCACAAACACACACACACTTAAAACACCTCTGAAAAGATGAAGCAAATTCGCCCTTCTGGTATGAGCAAAGTTCTCTTTATACTTTACATTAGACAGCCAAACATCTGCTTAATAAATACAACAGGGTAAAGCTCTGGGGCAAAAGCATTTACAGATGAGTCCAGTATGAGAAATATTAAAAATGGGAACATTAGATACGGGACAAACATGCACCAAACTGTCATCTGCATTTGAGACACACAAAACAACTGTGGTCAGTCATTAACAGAGCAGGCTTGTCTTTCTCTCCAGCTCTTCTCTGGACCTCTGCTCTTGCTTTTGGATGATATACATTAAATACAATCATAGCTAGCTGCACTATTTTAACCTTTGAAATTTAAGTAACTTGTCACAATCCAGATATGTATTATTAATCATTTCCATCCTGAATAGAAACCCCGTGACCTTACATGTGCTGATATTCAGTGCAAATCTTCACAGACAAGCTCCTTTGGTTTGACTGTGATTAATCAGCTCAATCATATTAATTGAACCTTATCTGTACAGTGCTGATATGAAATGAACAGAACTTTTGGAAGTGATAAATTGCAACAGAGTCAACCTAATGTTGCAAGTTATTGTTAAAGCGGTGAGTCGCAAAACAGGCCAGCACTGTGCAAAGGGAATATTGGTTCTACAGTACAGAGGTATAAGAGCACTGCACTGACACATAGGCTGACAATAGGTCACTGCACTCTCACATGCACATATTTCATAACACCTTATATAGACTAGTGCACACATAAAAAAAACATCCAATGTCTGACTCCCTGTCACAGCTGGTTCCTCGAGCCGCTGTACAAGCAATTTATCCTTTTAACCCTCTCTGAACCACACAGCAGCAGTTGTGCAGAAGCAATGTTATAGTCCTTGTGATTTGTGACCACCAAAATCTAATCAGTTCATCTTTCAGTTCAAATAAAAGATTTGAAATTTCCCTCAAGGCCTCACAGAGATGGTGCGTTCACAAGAACGGGACAAATGGACAGACAGCCAGAAAACATAATGCCTTGGGCTGTTGAGGTGTTAAATTTAATGAGGCCTTTTATATTCTTGTTTTGTCAGCATAGTAGCTGCTTTTCTGTAATATTGAAGCTGTAAAGGTGCTGCTGCTACACGAGATATGAAAAGAGAAAATAAATGAACCTTGTGTTGTATTTTAAAATACATACACGAGGACTAATCTGTAATTTTCCAACCCAAGAATCCACAGGTATAAACACGAGGTTGGAGATGCACTGTAAATGGAAATTAGCTCTGATTAGGCTGTAGCCTCCTGCTGGGACGTGTATTCATACACCTGTCAATCTGGTGTGGGGGCTTTTGTTCACATTTGAATTCAAAGATTTAGCCTCTAATCTTAACATGTTCTGCCGTCATACAGCCGAAGTGCCCAATGTATGTGTCCAGGGATTTAGCCACTTCCCACGCAGGCAGTGTGATGTGTACATTAAGAGACCCACACATAATGAGACACTATCTGATTGTTGTTCTTTCCATCAGTGCTGCTGAAGTGTTTATGAGCAACACCGTACATCCCAACCAGCTCCAGGCCTGCTGCTTTTAAAACTTAAAACTGAAGTAGAAAAAATGTGCAGTACAGAAAATAGAGATTTTATACGCACTAGCTATACAAAAATACATTGCTTTATTTTAGGTGGCAATAAAGTCTTTGCTTTACACAAACATCTAAACTCAGGCAAGGGTCAAATTGCCAATGTAAGATATCATAGAGTCCCAAACAACAGGTCTGGGATCACAGCTCCTGTCGCAGCTTTCCCATCCTAACTTTCCTCGTCTTTGGGTCACCTAACATCAGTCACACATTCCACAACATTACAGAACAGAACTTGAGCATGAAAAGAGCAATGCGAGTCCAATGAGTCCAAACAAATGCAAACATACAGTACATTCAGAAAATGTTCAGACCCCTACACTTTTTTCACGCTCGGTTATGATGCAGCCTCATCCTGGATTTCTTTCTTTTCACCACAAAGCTGCAACATGACAAAATGTGAAAAAACTGAACACTTTCTAAATGTACTGTAAATAACAAGATGGATTATATCAGCATAAATACATTACTACAAGCATGACACAGCAAAAAATAACACCAGGACAGCTGAAAGATGACAGAAAAAAAAGCTTTGAGGCTTTTAGGGACCTGTGAATCCTTTTCAGTAGGACTAGAAGAGCGGCGACAGGATGGGGCTACACAAAACAATGGTTTACTAATGATTCTATCAGGCCTGCTCTTACTGTCACATGGCTTTTCAAGATATGTTCCTTCTTTGTTAAGTGTAATGCAGCGCGGCTGACACACATCACATCACATCACATCACTAATGGTCTTTACAGCAGCAAATTTACAACTGGAGAAATGACAACAGAGTCGACGTCTACAGTGACTGTGGAGGCATTTACACACCAGCGGTGGCTTTCTTTCAGATTCTTCCAGACTGCTACAGTGGCCGGAGCACTACTGAAGAAGATTGTCAGTCAAAATCCCTTCAGCATGGGTTAAAGTGAACATAGTGAATAAGTTCTCAACAGCTAGTGTTGATGTTGCCTTGACAAAGGCACTTAACCACAGACTGTCCCAGTATAGCAGCCTTGGAGACTGTGGGGTGTGTGTTTCTAGTGTAAAGGAGGGCAGGGCAGTATAAGAACTACAGAATGAAATGACAGAGGAGCTCTGCATTTGATATAACTTGGGCATTTCATGCCTTTTAAATATTGCACTTTGAAAGAGACCGATGCAACGTGGTAGTTAAAGAGTGATAGTGCAAACAGCCCTCTGATTGGGAACCAGTAGAGGGAAAACAGGTTGGCACTGCAAGGTAAGTGCAGGAGTGGATTTAGTGAACTGGGGGAGTATCACAGAAGCCCCTGCTGAGGGGACTGGACTTTACTATTACTCTGCATCACTTCCCCTGGAGGTTGCTGAGCTCCATGTCTTCCTTGCGGCGTTTTTGTTGGGTGAACAGGGAGCTGAAGGGGTAGAGTTTGGCTTTGGCCGGGTAGCGCTGGCCAGCAATGTCCACCTCATAGTCCCCACGGTTGATGAAGTCCGGGGTGATGGGTGTGGGAAGCCCCTCTAGGCCCGGCGGCGGAGACACAAAGCCGAGGCAGACGTGGCGCTCCAGGGTGTAGCTGTAGGCGCTGCTGGTGGTCGTCCCAGCCAGCTGATTGTTACGGTAGATGGGCTCCCCCCACCAAGGCCACAGGTCCAGCTCAGTGTCATGATCCTCTAGGACCAGCATAACAAACCGCCGAAACACACCGTCCTGACGCTGCTGCAGCAATGCCTCACGACCAAGAAAATCTGTGTCCTGATGGAGAAAGGAGGACAGGACAGAGGGGTAGAAAAAGAGAAGAGTGTGGGAAATTGAAAAAAATTCAGTGAGAGGAAGTAAGAGAAGAGGAAGAAGAGCGATAAACAAGGGAGCACCATTAGGAGCCAGACTATAAGTAACATACATGTCACGGCTCTGTTTTCTCAGCAACATGATAAAGATGGACTCCGCTGATGACTGCTCATCTGAAGGCAATCTGTGAGAGCAGTTTTACACTGTGGGCGCCTCCATCATTAATATTTTGCTGACATGGAAAAATGAAGCAGCCACTGTTTTCAAAGAAAGATGCTGAACTTTTCCATTGCCAGCATAAAGTGCCACCTGTTGTGTGCCTGCGGGTGGAGTCTGGTGACAAATGTTATTCTCCATTAAGTCAAATCCATATGTTGAAAGTTTGAGTGAAGCAGATGGCGCAGAGCCTGTTGTTCTGCTCTGCTCTCATCTTTTAAATGTTTCAAAGTCAAAGGTCCAGTAGAACCTAACCAAGACCTACAAAAAAGCATCATCTGCAATGATAGAGTAATAGACGGCAATATATTACATGAAGAATCTCATCTTCACCACAGTTACCAAGGTAACACTGAAAACTTGCCAAATTAATTTTTTTTTTTTAACTGAAAACAAGAAGCACAACTCATAGTCCACGTGGGCTGATATCACAGTTTGATGTGTTTGCACAGCTGCACTATGAACAGACCTTGTCAAACTTAACCCTGAACTCTCGTCCACACTCCAGGGGGGTGGTGAACGCGTCCAGGTCCTGACCCCAGAAGGCAAAGAACTTCTCTATCCGGAGGCTGCGCAGCGCGTAGTACCCTGCGTTACGAATCCCGTACTTCTGACCCACTGACATCACTTCGTTGTACACGTGCAGCGCATACTGTGGGGAGAAGTGGAAAATACTAATGTCAGACATGATGCATAGAATTTGCAATAGCACTCTAAAAGCTAACAGCCTGTAGAATGAGAAGTAGAAAATGATTGTGTGCATGCAGGTCGCACACCTCTATGGGGATGTAAAGCATGAAGCCTGGTTCTCCAGTGTGAGTCATGCTCATCACTCTGATCCCGTTGGCATAACCCACACTCATCTCCTGTAAACATACATACACACACACACACACATAGGGTCAGTTAACATTCCTGCTAACATCAGCTACTTTACCATTAAATATTAATTGATCACTGCTATTTATTTCCTACCAATGTTATTGTAACTAGCGTTTGTTTCCTACCTTACAGAACATGGAGGGGAAATGGTCGGGAGTCATGGAAACATACGACAGCTCAGCCAAAACATCCATTGCACGGGGGCCAATAAGATTTAAAGCTGTGGGTAAAAGGTCATCAGATGAACAGAACTCGTATTTCAAGTTTCCTGACTTTGGTCACACAACCACTGTTAATACATTAACTCACAAAAACACTGTCCACTCAAAGCAGTTGTTTTCATTAGCTATTCAGTTTTGTTTGTTTATCCTAGTTCTATTTGTAACTTTGTTGTGAATTAATCTCATTAAGGATAAAAAGTATTCATCATTAGGTAGTGACATGATATGGCATGCTTTGAAATTGCCAGCAAGTTGTTCATCTGTACATAATGAATAGAGGCCTAATCAAGGCTAATGCTGTTCGCATTTCAGACTGTTAAGGTAATTACATTAGAGATATTCAAATTATATTTTGGATGTGTGATTAATCTGCATGGTCCCACTTGTTTCTGATTTTATAAACACCAAAACTCAAATCAGGTCACTGAAATAACTGGGTAGGGAGCATAAAATTGGATGAGTGCCGGTGCTTTCCTTCCACTGTGTGACACTGTATGAGCAGTAGATGGCGGCATCACAGCAGGACCTCAACAGTGGTGCTGTTTGCTTACCTGTGTACTTCCAGCTGACATCCTCTAGGTGGAGGTGTGGGTCATTTGGCATGTGTTTCTTTATCCAGGACCAACAGTGGACCTGCTGGTCTGTCGGGGAGATGATGAAAAAGCTGGACAGGGAACACAAATGTGAGTCACTCTGAAAAGGTCTTTATAAACTGCATGTCTACAGTGTTACTTTAAGTGTTTCAAACCTGTTCTTGCTGAGGCGGACCACACTGCAGTCATTCTCATACCCCCCCCTCTCATTCAACATGCCGGTATGGACAATGTGTCCAACAGGAACATCCAGGTCATTGGCACACAGATGTTGCAGCAGCTCCAGGGCCTGGTCTCCTGTTGACTGGGGACATGAGGACAAATCGGACGGTTTGACTCAGGAAACACATGCCCATGCTTATGCAGTTTACAGTGTATGTAGTTTCCTGTCCTATGTGATCTGGTGTTGATTAACCCTGGTTGACCATAGTGCATCATGACTCACAGTCAGCTCAAACTTTGTGAAGGAGGACATGTCGATGACACAGACAGCTTCTTTACAGCATTTCACTTCTGCCCCAACAATATCAAACCAGTCTGGTTTGTAGAAGGTCTTACTCTGGTCCAGAGACAGCAGATCTACAAACACATATGATACATTTGTAAAAATGAAGTGTGCTTTAATGAAAATATAGCTCATCTTGTGCTTGGCAGGACTGATAAATTAAGTCCTTACACCAGATGATTTAATTCATTATACTTCATTAGATTCAAATTTCCCACTTACTACTATGAAATCTACAATAATATAGCTCTTAAAATTATTTATAGAGCTTGTGAGCAGCCTTTTCCATTTGAAACTTCCCATATCTGTTAATGACAAAAAGCAGAACAGTGTTTTAGGCAAATTTTGACAGGTCTACAGCCACTCGAGCAGCATGTGAATTCACTATTTAGAACATTTACTGCCGGACAGGACAGACTTTTTTATAAGGAAATCTGGTTTCTCTTAAATACCCAGGATTTTTTTTTTTTAACCAACTTTTGGCTAGGACATACTACTGCTGCTGTTAAAACTGATAGATTCACACAGATGTAACAGCTGCCACCCGCAAAATACTGGTAAAACATTATTTTAGGTTATATATAAACTCTACTGGTGCTCTGATAACAATGCATAACCTTCACCTACTGTAGTGGACACTCAGTTCTTAAAGAATGAAATCAGAAAAAGCATGAAGAGCAACTTCCTTTACCTTTCCCTGGAGGAACAAAATATTTGGGCCTTTCAAAGCCATGTTTCTCCATCCAGCGCGCTCCCTGGGTGTCCAGACGGTCATACAGAGGGCTGGTCCTTAGCTGACGTCCAGTCTGAAAGTCCCAGCGAGGAACCTTGAGTTCATACAGCAGCGCTGGAAACAAACACACACAGACACTTAGGAAACACACGTCTTATCATACAATACAAACAATACAATACAAACGAAAAACTATACACATTCATTCAATAATTAGCCTTTACGGTTTAGTAAATACATAATGATGACTGAATACATGTTAATTGTAATGCTCCTACAAATGTAATCACCAAATGTCCTGTTCTGCCCTTCAACTAGAATTTTTATATAATTACAGCATCTTTGAACATCTTTCAGTTATCCTGTTTGTAAAAAACAAAGACCATTTCAGTGAAAAAACTGAAGCAAATCAGGGATGTTTAACCTCTTTCATTACTAGGTTTTAGCCAGAGGAGAAAGTTTTGAGAAATGAAACGCTGCTTGATGTGTGAATGGTAGGTAATTAATTAGCTACTTAGACTTGAGAGAAAGGGTCAGTCATTGACTGTGTAATTTTTGTTGCCTCTGACAGTTTATCAAAAATTAAGATGGTTTAAATATCTTCATTAACCTGTCATAAAAAGGCTGGTTATGATATTTCAAGAGTGGCATTTTTCTTCCCCAATTAAGCACCAAACTGACACTCACGCATGACTTCCATTACTCTGTGTCTCAGGAAGGTTCGGCTGCTCTGCAGATTTCCAAAGCGTTTGACGTCCAGTGGCCAGACATTGGCAGTGGGGTAACCATAGGTCATCCACTCGGCCAGGTACCTTGAAAACAAAACCAGACAAACATGCCACTTGTGCTTCATAGTAATGCAATAAAACACGTAATCATAATGCTGTCATTAAGAAACTGGGCTACATAATGTATTCAAATGAAGAGTGCAGTTGACTTGGTAATCTTTGCCTTCGTCCACACATATACCACAGTCTGTCGCAAATCCACTTATTCCCATGCTTACTTGCCAGCTCCTCCAGCAAAAGCCAGCCCAGAAGAGTTCATCCCTGCAAGCACATAGTAGCCAGAGACACCCGGTGTCTCCCCCATCAGGCAGCGCATATCAGGGGTGAATGACTCCGGACAGTTGACCAGCTGATGGATCTCAGCTGACTCTAGTCCAGGCATTCTCCTCAGCAGAGCACTAAGCATGGGCTCTGGAAGAAAGAGAGGAAGGTTGATGTCCATTATTGTCTTGAAATTCCCTAAAAAACATGTCCACATCCATGTATTGCATCTTCAAATCAGTTACTTTCATCTAGTGCACTATGCTATCACGAAGGCAACTTCTGCCCCACATTACTGTGTCTCACATTAATGAAAAATACTGGAGTCAGTGCTTTTCAGCAACCACCACCCTACCCAAACTTTACACTACAGGAGCTGCACCCTCTTCCCATGTCATGCCATAAACAGTCGAAGCAGGTTTTCTTTCATGAGAGTTAACCCAGTGGCAACAATGTAAAGTGCAGTCACAGAAGACAGTTTCGACTTCAAGTTGTAACTCTGGTGGTCTAAAACCTTTTATTCATACACATTCATAAAATACAATATGGAAAAATAAATAACAGTAATCACAACTGTAGAATGACCCGATCTGAAGACCTGCTATAGGTCAGGGTTGGATGGTCATATAGTGCTATCTTACATCTTACTGTCACACAGCATGAGGAATCTCAAATTACAAGTGTAAGGCCAAGGCCGAAGGACAGGTGTCAGTGTGTATAGAGTTGTACTTTCAACTGAGTCCAAGGTAGGACATTTCTTACAGCTGAAGTCCAGTTAAGAGCAGTGTATAGAAATTTCAAAGCCTACATGCAGGGCTGATAAACAGATTTTTGACTTCTTACACTCTCTATACACTAGAGTGTTAAAATGAAGGAGAACAAACAAATATTCCTCTGCAGCCCCAGTCGATTCTGACTTTGTGTCAAGATGACAAGAGGAAGAGATCAAAGTGACTTTTTCAAATCAAGGAATGGAGAACGGGCGCTTCACTCATAAACACTGCTCTTACATCTAACACAGCGAGATGTGATCCCATCACTCATCTGCACCCATCTACCCTTTTCCCCCCTTATTGTGTCCTCCCACCCTTTCCCTCTCCTCTTTACCAAAATGGTCCCAGTCCTCCTGCATGTTCTGGATCTCCAGCTGGTTGCGGCCCTCAGTGAAGATGGGTTTAGGGTTCTTCTCAAAACCCCCCGACAGAAAGCCTCCCTGCCATGGCCGTGCATATATCCTGCCATCCATATCGAGCACCACTAGAGACAGAACACAAGTCAGTTAGATCGCCTTCTCAGGGTTTGTTTGTAGCCAGCTTGCAACCTAATGTAATAGAGATATTATCGTATAGAAAACCTAACTTTGAAAATAATAATGATTTTCAATTTCCGAGTGCATTATCAGAAATCACAGGCAGTCCTGACTGCATGAATAGACAATCAATTCAATTAAGTTCACAATAAATTACATCCAATATGTATTTAATGTGTGAGACCTGGTGTGTTGGGTGGAAGTGGCTCCTGGAGAGGTTTGGTGAGGAGGTAGAAGTGTTCGCAGCCATGAAGAGGAACTGACACCTTCGTCTCACTAGCCTGGCCCAGCTCGTAAGCCCACTGAAGCAGAGACAGGCAAAGCAAATATGTACATGTATGTCTCTACCTAGGAAGACAGGTTTTAAAATTCAAATAAGATTAGCTATTAACAGTAAGGACTCAAACTCAAAACAAGGGTGTAAGGTTCACTTCAGCTGGCACCATTTAACTGGCAACTGGCTCACTGCTGTCATAACAATGATCAACAAGTAATTTTCCTCCATGTTAGTTCTCCCATTGTTTAGTAATTTAGTTAACTAAGTGTGTAATAATGGTAAAATGAAGTTCAAGTTGTACATTTAATCAACACAGAAATTGTGATAATTCCTAAATGCTCACGGCAGTTTTCCCTCACAGACTCTAATTTAGGTTGGCACTGGGACTTGTTGATGCTAATTTGTATCCCAGACAATCCCATGCCAAGGTTTACCTGTCCAGCACAGTTGACAAAATATTCACACTCAATGGAACCCCGGTCAGTCTCCACCGCCATCACGTGACCCTTCTCCACCAGAACCTGCTGAACACTGGTTCGCTCCAGGATCTGAACCCCTGGACAGGATGAGAGACACAAAGAGATGTGAAGAGGAGGCAGACAGGAGCAGGATGGAAGAAGGGGATGAGCAGAGCAGAGGGAGTCAGTACTGTTAAATGGGCTGAGGTCTATCAAAGCCAGATTTAGAACTTGAGTGTCACCTTGTCCAGCAGCAGCCACAGCCAAGGCATGGTTGACTTCAGGAGGAGATACCACTGCATCTGCAGGGAGGTGGAGTGCCCCTACCAGGTCATGAATGTTAACAAGAGGGTGGAGTTTGGCCACTTCCTTTGGTTTAATGATGTTACAGCTGATCCCCATTACCCTGATAATAGACAATAAAAGACACATGCTTAATGTTAACATTAAAAGCTTGCAATATTAATCTTTGAGCAAATCAGAAGTGTGGTCAGTGTAACATTAGCATTACTTATCAAGAAAACTACCAGTTTAATCAATTCACATGAGCATTCACCTGAATTAGAGGGTGAAGATATGGAAGCTGAGCACAGGTATGGTTTCTACCAACAATAAAATTGCCCAGTCCAAAAATAAAACTCATCTGACTTGTTAATATGTTGGAACAAGACACCTGTTGCACCATATTACCACCAGGCAGAAAGTTTATGTCCTGGAGTTACCAAGACAAATGCAGTGCTGGACTTAAACTGATGTTCTCCCTGAGCAATGTGAGTTTTTTGTCAGTTTTCTTTGTTGCTTCTTTCCTAGTTTATGACAGTAAAAAACTCATAAAATCAGCCGAGTCCTGACGCTGTTTAATGACACAAGTAAACGCCAGTAACTGGCTGATACAACAGAAAGTCTTGTTTGGGTGCAGTAGCAGTTTAGAAATTAGAAGTTGCTTTTAAGAAGTGAAATTAATCAAGAAATCTAATTCTTAACTTGAATTGGTGTTCTCCCTGTGCAACTTGACCAGTTTTGCAAAGAAATGAAAATAAAATTCTGTGCTCCACATGAATTGGGATAGGCTTAATTTCTGCTTGAGGTATCTATGTAACTACTGACTTAAGGTTTTAGGGTCTTACTTTAGTCGGGATGCCAGACGCTTCAGAGAGATAAAGCGATCCTGATTTTGAGCCAGACACAAAGATCCTGTCTTCACATAGCCTGAAATACATAACACACACACCATTTAAAACATTACATACAAGTGAGATACAAGTCACAGGAAATCACATAAAAGTGGCTAACCTGTTTTGATCCCTGTCTCCTCTTCCAGCTGCTGGTAAAGACTATTGGAGTAGTTGGCCATTTGACATTCAATGGAAATAGGCTTGGCCACGCTGACGATGCCAGCACATAGTCTGGTTGTTCCTGCACCAAGTCTGCCAACAGGATAACAGGGCAGGTAAGATAACATTAACGGAACAATATCCAACATTGACAGTTTTATTGATCATCTTTTGTTTCCTAAAGTAAAGGCTGTCCTATCCCATGGACAAGGCAAGGAAGGGCAACTTTATATGAATAGCACATTTCATAAACTAGGGTAATTAACAATGCTTTGTAGAGCTATAATATATATATTAAAAAAAATAGTAAAGGGTACAGATTTACAATAAAAAAAATTTAAGAGATCAGGGTTGGTGACAGTGCACAGACTGTTTAGCCAGTGACCTTCTCAAGGTTGGCCAACACTGGGACTTAATCATGGATCTTTAAGTTGAAGGGCTGTTAAGCAATCCAATACCCTACCCCCGGCATTCACCACCCCCTTAAAACTGCAAACATCCCAGTAACATGAAATCTCACATTCATCTCACCTGCCCTGCTCCAGGAGCACAATATCAGTCCAGCCCAGTTTAGCCAGGTGGTAAGCTACTGATGTTCCCACAATACCTCCTCCACAGATCACCACTCGGGCCTGGCTGGGGAGTGGAAGCAACTGGGAGTCTCCACTGACAGCCATGCAGTGGGGTGAGGTCCAGATGCTTCTGCCAGCCGACCTGTAGCCCGTGTGGGGTAGTAGCAGCCTGGGGAGCAGGACAGGGGACAGAGCCCTGGAGCTCCGCACACAGCTGCACATAGCTGTGCTTTCTACAACCAAATACACACACAAAAAGCCACAGCTTCACATGCAGGTCGTGTATTCACAATTCAAGGTTACTATGAGTTAAGCTGTCAACACCGCAGATGCCACTACCTGCTTTGTATAAGGTTACACGAAGGTGCAGTGTTATTCTTGATTCTGCTGTAGTTTTTATGAGACCACGATTAGTGCTCCGCAGGTTGTTGTGTTTAGCTCGTCTCAGACAGGATGACATTAATGCAATATTTAACACATGGAGTAATGAACGGGCCTGGAAGCAGACAAGGTTAACTTGCAATAGTCCTTCAGCTGTCACAATTATATTTCAGACTGACAGGAGCTTTCCAGTATCGCCTGAGTTACACCTTTAGCACGATGCTAGCTTTAGCTTACAGTACGTTAAATTATCTTGGAAAATGTTGCTTAGATATAACGATCTTTACATGGCTAACAAGTCATCATAGTTTCGTTAACGTTTCCCGACATTTTCAGTCTAGTGAGCTCCTACTTCCACAGTTTAGCATTAGAGGTACTGTAACTAGCGACAGTAGCTTAGGCTATCGAAAAGCTAGCTAGTGTTGATAAATTTAGCTACTCCAGTAGCTAAGCGTTAACGGCACTCAGAAAGTTTTTTCTCCGTCGCTTCTTTCGCAGTTTATGGGGGTAGAAAACTTACGAAAGCAACCGAGTCCTGACGCTGTTGTAGTTTAATGACAGAAGTAAATGCCAGTAACTGGGTAATACGACAGAAAGTCTTGTTTGGGTGCAGTAGCAGTTAGTCCAATGTCAATCTACCTTCAATAAGAACTCGTGTTTCCGGTTTAAACCTTCAAAATTAAGGCCCAAATTAAGGCGTGCTCCAGCCATAGACTGTATAAAAAGGTTCCAACACGCCAACGAGTCAACACTTCCAGTGCTCTCAGATTAATGACAGCTAAATAATTTCAGGGGTTCCGATTTGGAATCAAATTTGACATATTTTAAAATCGATTCAAAGTACTTAATTCAAAATAGACTTTATTGATCATAATTAGGTTGTAGCCTATTAGGGCTAACTTTTGTTCAGTGTTCAAAACAGGGGTACTGAGACAATTCTGTAGAAGAATTTTAGATGTATGTGGGAAATGCAATGATACTGAATAACATGTGCAGACAGGCAGGTAAGAGAGTGGCCACTGGGGGGCGCTAAAAGCCTGTTTGCAATGGAAAGAATTACCGTACCGTTTCCAAGACTGGAGTGTTGAATTTTGAGTGATTAATGAGCTCCCCTGCATCAGTATTCACAAAACAGGTAACTTCTATTTTAATTATATAATCGATTGCTTTTTTTAAATGAGTGAGTTTATTGAAACTCATAGGTTATGTATCATGGCATTGATCTCTTCAGATTTTAGTTGTAAGCATTCCACTTCATGAAAAGCCAGAAAGGCTTTATTAATGGTTAATAAGCCTTGGTTTGGATGTTAGGATCCATTAACATGAACAAATTTTTGTGATGCCAGGTTGTGAAAAAATGTGTCTCTTTAGCTCTTTAGTTCAACATGTAGATTCTTTCAGTGGAAGGTTTTTTTCTCTGTACAAAAAAGCACATTTATAAACAACTTAATAACACTTTCAACTGTGGATTTGATGGCTTATTGCATCATCTGCTTAAATGCTTCATTTTCCAATAGTTAGGAGAGAGACCAGTCAGAGACTAAGACTGATATTTGTGTCAAAGGCTTTACAACTGATCTACAAAGGAATTGTTGTTCTATAATGTCTTAAAAAAGCTTAAATGTTCCATATTGTGTAAAGTGAGATTTCTCTGTCTGGATTGGTTATAAATCAGGCCTGGATACTGTGTTAACACTCTGAGTAGGAATCAGTCAACAGAAAAATGTACATGTGTTCAGAAAGTAAGCCTTAAAACCAGCCATCAGGACGACTGCAAGCATTTGCCACTCTCACCAAACTCTTTCAGAAGAGAGACTCAGAGGTTCAGAGCCTTAAAACAACTCATTTATCTTCTTATGGATATCAACACAAAACACCTGAAACATGTAAACTGTGAAACTGTAAAGTCAGTAGATTAACCTAACCAACTCTCATTACTGATTGTACCATAAGTACAGTATAGAAGGAAATTTAAATTTTCCCCATCAGGGGACGAGTAAAGGAATATCTTATCTTATTTTATCTTATCTTGCCTTGCCTTGCCTTGCCTTGCCTTGCCTTGCCTTGCCTTGCCTTGCTTTGCCTTGCCTTACCTTACCTTATCTTACCTTGTCTTATCTTATCTGATCTTGTCTTAGCATGTCTTATCTTAAATACTCAGAATAAAACACCTCAAGACACAGAATCAGTTGCTGCATGACAGGCCACAGAGGAAATAGTAAACTCTTTTTATTGACATGTTTAAATTCAGCTATTTACAAGTTTTCATAGAAGGGAACAAAAACATCTCACACCATTACAGTTCAAAGAAAAATACCAAATACTGTTTGTATTAATAGGAATCTAGCATTAGAGTCAGTCAGAGATGACGCTCACTTGTACATAATGTCATGAATGTTGAGTTCTTCTTTGCACCAAACTTAATTAAACCCGTTGCAATAGCCATATGTCTTGGTACAGTGATAACTCAGTGGGTTTTAGCTGTGTTTTTGCATGATTGAATTTATTTCCCATAAATTACATACAGTGCACTTTAAATGTCTGTGACGTTGCCAAACTATAACACCAAAACATGAAAAAAGAAAAAACAGTATTGTCCTTTAACAGAGACTGGGTTATGTATCTTGACAAAAGCTTTATAATTAAGACAGTTTTACTGCAGGACTCAATAACAGAGGTTCTTACACATTTCTCACAGACTCCACCAAAGTCAGAGTGCTGCATGTAAGAGGATTTATCACTTTTTACACCTGACCCAGCACAGAAGGCAATAAAATGTATAATACAGGGGATCAGAACAGCAGTATTTATTGTAACTTTTGTTGTGGACTTATATAGTAGATTACACTGCCCTTTCTTTTCTGCAAAGGACTCCAGGACTCTCAGTGATTCCCAACAGGGAAGGGGCCTCCTTCAAATCTCATGAAGTACTTGGGCAGCTAATCCAATGAGTGTAATTGTTAAACTGGTACATCCCATGAGGACACTGAATGGGACATTTGAATTTTTCAGGACACCCACAGGTGGACAGGGAAGGTTTTCGAATTTTCACTTTTTAGTAAATTTGTTAATTTTGATAGGTCAACTTTTGTGACACCAGTTTAAGTTTGACACAGTGATTGGAATAGAAAACAAGATCAGTGAAAATACATCAAGAAATTGTTTTATGGCAGTGGCTAAAAGGTGCTAAACTTCATTCTGATTGGTGAGGTCCTCTGACACGCTGTTGAACTCAGTGGCTCGGGTGCTCATCCCCAGATACTGCTTCAGGAACTCGCTGAAACGTTTTTGGTTGTTCCACTTGCGGGCTGACTTCCTAATGCCAATAAAGCCACCATACCTCTTCTGATAGGATCTTCCTGGCGATATCAGCTTCCTGTAGCCATGCCTCCCTTTGACGAAGCCACCAAACCTCTTGGAGACGCTCAGCCCAACATCTCCCTGTCCTCTTGCTGCCATGTCAGCATCTCCTTCTTCGTGTCCTGCCTCCTCTTCATACTCATCCTCAAGAGACAAGGCATTCTGGGAATTGTAGGCAGCGCTCAGCTGACTGGCCTTGCCTCCCAGATCCCGTTCGTCCATCCCAAGTGCTCGGGTCACGTGATCAAACCTCTGCAATGCAACTGGCAGCAACAGACCTCCCTCTACTTGCTGTTCTTCTTCAGGAAACAGGGCCTCCACCTCTTCTTGAGATCTTTTCCGCATACTACCACTGAGGGAGGTAATTGGTGAAGACAATGCTTTACGACAGAGTTCCCAGGAGAAAGCTGGGGAGATGTTGCCTTCACACTCAATGAGACACACCTGACCAAGACAAAGACAAGACACCACCTTATATATTTATATATTTTTCTTTTATTCTTTTATCTCTTTCATTTCAATAAGAAGCAGAAAAACAAGTGTGATTTAGGTGAATCGACCATTTAAACATCTTGAACACCTAAAGGTCTCTTTTCAAATATTTACAACTTCAGCATTCTTAAACCAAGTTTATTTTGTCTTTGTAGAGCCTAATTTAATCTAATGGGGTAACCTATAAATAAATGTCAAAGGCTTTTTGTTGCTCAGTTCCCTTTGAAACTCATAGCTGCATCTGAGCTGTAAAACATAACCTACACATCACACGCAGTCAGACATGTTGTGGTGATTTTACAGGAAAAGAACAGATGTAACTAACAACATTTATTAATGCAACGGTGTTACTCAAAGTATCTAAAGAGGGTTGTTGGAGTGGAATGACCTTAATAGGAGTTCTGGTCCCCCTTTCGCAAGTAAAATGTCACAGGCATGGGGCATAAAGGGGGAGGGGCTGCCAAGCATGATATGGGTTCACAGGCCAATAGGTGGCATGTAGCAAGGTGGCAACCTTAAGACAGTTGTCCTTAAACTGTAAGCCATAAATGTACAAGTTCCCAAAAGCACTGATAACAGTAATAATAACAATGCTAACAGTTCAATTTTTTATGTTTTGAACTATGTGCGCCTACATGCCTTTAACCAGTGAAAACAACTAGCAAGCATGAGCACTGATAGGAGAAATACACATCTGTCCTCAGGAATCAATTAGCGAAAACAAATTAAAACTCAAATGCCAAAAGGTTAATTTGTTGTGAGGGAGAGGGAAACAGGACACAATGAATAGGCTACATGGAGGTGGGTTGAGAGGCTTACACTTCCACATCTGAAAATGTCACCTAATGAAAACATCACCAAATGAAAAGAGCCCTGTGGACATGTTGTGTTTGTATATTTATAGAGTAGAAATAATTTTTGTCTGGATGGAGCATTTGACAGTTAATGAGGGCATTGTAGTGCAGCATGAACAATACCAAGGCCCTGAAACTGAAGTAGATAAATGGAATGCAGCAAAATTATTTACATCCGTGCTATTCCCACTATGATTTTGATGATTTGACTTTATGTTTTTGTGTGTGGATTCCTTACCATGGTGTTGAAACTGAGCTGTGTGGGCAGGATGTTGCTGCAGGACAGGCAGTCTGTCTGACAGTCACTGTGTCCAGGATCACACAGAAAGAGCAGCAACAGAGCCACCACAGTCTTCATGGTCCCACCGTCTGCTGCACAACACAGGACAGATCAAAACACTCATCATTAGCAAAATAGTTTGATATATTTCGTATCTGCTTTCTATAATACAGCGGTTTAAGAGGTTTTGCTTGAATGTTTAAGTGTCAGCGACTACTGGTTGTGTCCAGAGTCACTCAATCACCCCTGACTCTCCACAGAGTTTAATGTAGAGGACTAACTATATAGGGATATGTGAGGAAAGTCTTTCAGACATGGATCATTTTCTCTGCTCAGTTTTTTCTGTCTTTCAGTATGAGTGCAGTGCATGTTGACGTCAGTTGAGTAAAAGGTGTAACAGAGACAAGAGTTAACAATGTTGTTGCTGTCCGGCTCGAGAAACAGCTTTCAGTTAGCAAAGGAAAAACGTTTGATGCTGAGCAGGCAGGGTATGCTAAAAAACTGTTTGTCTAGATCAAAGTAGTATTAGTATAATATTAGCATCGCAGTAGGAGGAGCTTCCCTCGAAACAAATAATAAAAAATAAAAAATTTGCATGTTTTATTGACACGTTGTATCAATTCAACAATTGCTTATGTTTTTTTTAATGTCATGAAAGTAAGTAGCTTGGCTAATTAGTTTCTCAGTGTGTGTGTGTGTGTGTGTGTGTGTGTGTGTGTGTGTGTGTGTGTGTGTGTGTGTCTCAGGTCCAGGGGATGTCCTGCATCGCCGCCGTCCTCATCCTCAACATGGACGAAGTTGACGCCTTCATCACCTTCTCCAACCTCATCAACAAACCGTGTCAG